>JAKTPI010000115.1:0-39200 GCA_030557545.1 Ogataea salicorniae
AGCAGTATTAAAACAAATTTAAAGTTATATATATCGTTGGATTACTTGGTATGGTACCATACAATTTTTACAAAGCAAAGTTTCTAGAAATGACCAACAATGTCTTAAGTGTATTCTAGTATGAGGACTTTTAAACGCCCGACAGCACAGCCCTATCAGACCTGTGTGCGGATCGTGTGTGCGGGGTCCGTGTTACACAACCTTCAAATGTTTGGGGGGGGGGGGACCTCTCTACTTCTCCGTCCACAGATTAGTTCTTGACTAGCTTGTTGTTTATACAATTAGGTGTTATTATAGACATCATTTGCTCCAACTTTCAGTATATTTGCACCCCACCATGTTCTGAGATTTGACACCCAAACCTCTTTTGGGGTAATCTTAGACACCCTCGCAGCTCTCCAGCACAGGTCAAAAGAGGAGAGCGATCCCTTCACACCAACAAACCGGGAAAGTCGAAGCTAGCCGCACAACGCCCCAATATTTCGGATTCTTTTTCATTTTATTGTGGCCCAGATTGGTGCGTTTGAGTGCCCTCGATAGCCTTAAGCGTTAGTACAGGTACTTTTGCACTTTACATCATCGTTTTGGGGTTGTCAGGCCAGGAAAATAAAAGACACAACTACCAATATACCCCTATCACTTCGAACTCGGTGATAGAGATCTTGTTTAAAAACTTAAAGCTAATTTGGTTTTGACCTAAGTGAGTTCTCTTCTTATAAATTTAAATTTTTAGCCAAAATAATTTAACGATGTGATAAGCACTAGTACTTTAATCATACTTTGACAACCAATTAAATTTTAAAACAGTAATACTAGAAAAGTAGACTACTCACAACGGTAAGAACTGTACGCTTTATTCACGGTTTACTTTTCAATCACTTTAAATTTTAAATATTTTAAATTAATACGACTAAAACATACTTATAAAATTAAGACAAATAGATAACACAGCAAATGAAGTCGGTAGCAACAAAATGGATCCAATTTTCCAATATATAAAATTTAGATTTGGTATGAATGAATGAATAAATGAATATAGATAGAAGAAAAAAAATAAAAAAAAAAAAAAAATAAAAAATTAAACAAATGCAACAAAGCAATAAGTTGAAACAATCTGAGTAAACTAAAAAGAGTCCTGTTTCAACTCATGCTTTCTGAAATCCAAATACAGAAACGCTAGCAGATGATCCAACACCAACTGCATTTTCAACATTAACAGATTTTTCAACACCAAGGTCACCAATAAATGCCCATTGTGAGAATGACTCTGCTTTCAAAGTTTTGATATTGAAGATATCACCTGTTTTTAAAACCTTGAAAATTTGTAATTCAATGATCCTAGTATCTGTTTCACCATCTGAATTAACTATATTTTTATTAAAGAAGATTGAATCATCATCAACAGAATAGTCCAAATCAAGATTTTTAGTAGAAGTTATTGGAATACTTTTCATACCATCCAGTTGATGGAAACCTATCATAAACAATCCAACTGATAGATTAACAACCAAGTAGTTTGCAGTTAATAAGAAACTATCAAATGATGATAAGTCAACGATTTGTAAATTTGATAAAGTATTATTGCCAGTTGTGTTTGGATCACTTTCACTTATCAAAATTGAAGGATTTTGTTTTATATTTTGTAGAATTATTGAATCTGGAGTTAAAATTGAAATATCAAATTTACCAATTTGATCACTCACAAATTTGGAGGCTAAAACTTTTCTGTTGTTATTGTTGCTTGTAAATAATGGCTGTAATCTGTTACTGGCTAGATTTATTTTTAAAACCTCAACGTTTGAATCACATGCAACTAGAATATTGTCATCTTTCAAATCAACATCTTTTATATCTTCATCTGATTGATGAATGAATGATGGACTAGCAACTTCACTACCCATTGGTACATTATTTGTATAGATCAAAACTTCCTTACTTGTATGAACAACAACACATTTATCGTTTGCAATCATATTGATAAAATTCTCAGTCTTTGGAGGTAAAACAACTGTCAACTTTAATGATTTTTGTGTTTCCAAATCTGTCCGAACTTCAATTATATTTCTTTCTGAAACATAACATAATAGCATCTTATTCATTAATTTACATTTGGTAGGAGTAAATATTGTATTCACTAATAAAACTGGTGTATCTGTTGATCCGTTACCAATAACAGCTACATTAGATCTGTTCAACATGTTCATTTTCTTCTTTCGTTGGGATGGTTGCGCTATCTCGTCCTCATTTGATTCGATTATGGTTTCAGCATCACTTTCAGCCTCACTTTCAGCCTCACTTAGAGAGGAATCAAGTGCATTGGAAGTATCTTTTGATTTGAAAGGTGGCGCCAACGAAATGGACATGTCAACGTAACCATTTGAATCTGGTTCGTTCAAATTGAGGTCATTAATGTCTCTAGTTGCTGGAACAGGTGGAAGATTAGTATAATTAGGGTCAATATAAAGATCTCGAGAATGTTCTTTTGTCAAGTTGATTGGATCAGTTAGCTCTAAAGTTGGGGATTTTAGCATGTATAATATTTCACTTGTAGCTGTTTTCAAAAATTGCCTAGCTTTAACAAGTTTGGAAACATCAATTGTTTTTATATCGAGTAACAAATCATCATCTTCGGTACAATCAATGAGTTTTTTATCGGTCGTTTTAGAACTTGCATTTCGACTTTTGCTTCTTGAATTTGAACGAGTCAAACTTTTCAACAAACTTGTTTCGTTATCATTATTGTGGCTCGATTCTTCTTGTGTTTTGTTTTGTAAAGATGACAATTGTGACTGTAATTCATCCACTTTTAAGTTTAATCTATCATTTTGAATTTTCAAAGAATTTCTTTCACTTTCCAACTCCACAATCTTCAACTTCAAAGATGATTTTTCGAGATCATTCATCATTCTATTTTTTTCAATTAACGTAAATTGTGATTGAAGGTATTGCATTATTCCAGGTAGGGTATAGTGTAAGCCTTGCCCATCGTGATTTTGCTGCTCATTCTGCGAGGCACCACCACCACTAACGTTATTCAAATTTTGGTTCAGCGCCCCTGAAAAGTACGATTGATCCATAGTTTGCTATATAACTTTAATTAAATGAGTATATGTGTATGTATATGTATAAAATTATTGGGATATCATAGAAATAGAAAGGATGGACAACTGTCTTTTGTTCTCATACACTTAACAACCAAACAGTTGATAGGAAAACGGAGCATTGAGCCATCCGATCGATTGCAAATCAGCAAATGGTCGTGTACAAACAACAATTTTGTTTTGAATTAGACTCATGACATAATCATATATTAACACAGCCCTACTTATTTGTTTATTTACATTATTCCAAATTAGGAAGCATAATAACTATCAACAGCAACAACAGGCGTCAATTTGTTAATCTTTTCTAAAGTAACTCGATACAGTTGTTAATATTGTTTTTATTGATACATCAGATTAATAACAAAAAAGCTGTTGTTATATTTATTCATTTATATATAACCCACAAAGATAAGGACTAGAATTATTGGAGTAACGACAAATGAACTCAAGCTCCTCCTACTAGTTATTCATCCTCTATATTGGCTATATTTTTACAAATCATTGTTTTTGAAACACCATGGCTTCTCGAGAAAGGACTACACAAAAACTATTGACAAATCTGTCAAATGATCAAATAAATTCCCTTCTTTTAATAATCAAGCAAATACCAGACGAAAATGATCAACAACAACAACAACAGGCACAACCACAGGTCAAAACTACTGAAATTGCTATACAAGAGTCCACTTCAATAGAAAATATTCTTAATGTGCTAAACGACATACAAAATATAAGCTTAGTGGTTGGAAATAAAGAACAAAAGTTAAAAAACTGGCTTAACTCAGTCCATTCATTATTAAACAACTATCATAAGGAATTAACTGACGATCAAAATCACTTAAACTTGGAGTTTACTAAATCACTAGATACAATATCAAATATTTTCAAAGTCTTAAAATGCTATCCCGGTGAAATAAAAAAAGATTCTGTTCTAAGTTATAAAATACAAAAAATAATCAATGACTATAGATTAGGGAACTTCATAGACTTAAAAAGCTATTGTAACGAAGACAAAACAATGACACAATTGAACAATGAGATCGAATCGAATATTATCAAATTGAAACCAATACTGTTGGACAAAATCCTAACGATTTCATCTAAGCTAGACCAGTTTTACAATACCCTAGAACTGATAGACAATTACTCTAATTCTGAATTTCTCTCACAGATACCAACCAGAGAAGAAACTACAAGGTTCTTGAAAATTGAAGAAGTTGAAGATATAAAAGAGATTATGCACACAAAATTTTGTAGATCGAGTCCCAGCTTTTTAGAGAGAATTGAATTGGAAACAAAAAAGCTTAGTGAACTTGTGATGTCTAAAACTAATGAAATTTTAAATATGTTGAATGAGTCAACAGAACTTAGAAGCTTACTTGACATCCAACCAAATGATACTGAATCAATAATAGTTTCGTCAAAAGAAGAAATAATAACCAAGATTGGACTCAAGTCAGCTGTGAAAGATAAGCTTCAAGCCAGATTAGACGAATTAAAAAAAATAAAGATTGATAGAGAAACCAACCTTAATAGTAAATTAAAACAAGTTGAAGAACTATGGGCAATCCTAAGACCGAATGATCATTCCATCCAAGAGTTTCTGAAATCAAACAAGAATCTCAAATTGTCTTCATTGACCAAATTTGATATTTTGCTTGATGAATTGGAACAAGAAAAACTGTTGAACCTTTCAAAATTCATTGAATCAAGTAGATCTAGGATCGAAGGTTTTTGGAATTTGCTTATGTATGATGATTCTGAAAGACGTAGATTCGGCGCATTTTATGTCCAAGATATATCCAAGTTGGATGAGAATTTATTAAAATTACATAATCACGAAATTCAAAAGTTGAGACAAGAAGCTGAATCATTGAAACCCCTTCTCAAGTTGATATCAAACATGGATTTGTTGCTTCAAGAAAAGAAACAGTTGGATGATGCTGTCAAAGACCCACAGAGATTATTGAAGAGGGATTCGTTCAAAATTTTAAGGAAAGAGGAAAAATTAAGAGATAGAGTCAACAAATTGTTACCCACCACAATATCCGAATTGAAGAATCAGGTCTCTCTCTATGAACAACAAAAAGGAAAGATTTTCAAGGTTAATGGAGAACCTTACTTCCAAAAACTGGAAGAATATGAAAACGAGTTCACCAGAAAGAAGTTTACCAGAAAATCACCGATAAAACAAATGATGTCTTGTCCTCAAAGTTCTACAAGAAGAGGATTAAAAAGACAAGGCTCAAATTTGAATGGCAAGCATCCACTTTCAGCATTAAGGTCCACAAGACCAATTGTTGCAAATAGTTACGATAACAACTTGAATATAGGTAGTAATAACCGTTCTATAATAAGGAGACAAAATACCGCTGACATGGTTAATCCATTTGACTCTAAAGAGAGCTCACCTTTGAAAAGAGGAAAACTGAGTCTACAAAGAAGGTCAAATATTGAACCACAAGAAGAACAACAACCACAACCGGTACAAGGTTTAAAAAGAGTAGATCCACCTGTGTTTGTTAGGAAACCAGCTATAACATCTAGTTCTCCCGATAGAAGACACCTTACCAATTCCTCATCAATTGAGTTGCTAAGTGGTTTTACAATTTCCAATATCCCTATTGTTATCAAAGGTGGTTCCCCAATGAGACAAAACGAATCTCAATCACCTCCAAGACCAAGGAATATTTCGCCAAAGAGACAACCCCTTAACGATACTAATACCAATACCAATATCCATACCCAAATTCCAAAATTTACACCAAGATCATCCGCTTCAATTCTTTCCGCTAAACCACAACTGAGATTACCATCTTCATCTCCAAACAGACCAACAATGTCAAGTCCACAGTCTTTGAGGAAAAATACGAGTGAAACAGCTAGTGCTAGAAAAATCAAGATGGATTCCTTGAATCTGAATTTCAACACAAAAAGTTCTCTTATTGCTTTGCGACCATTACACAACAATCAAAGTGGATTGAGTAATATGTCTAAGAAATCAACTATCCAACATTCTTATAATGCTATAGAATCTCCAATTGCTGAATTGAGCGATTCAATGATTGATTACAGTGATGATCTTCAAAACAAAGTGAATTCTAGAATGTCACACAAGTCATCCACTAAATTTGACAGTTACAAAAGTAACAACCAAAATGTTTTGGGTGATATTATGAGTTCTAAAAACGAGAATATGTTATCACCCGGCTCCAATGCAGTTTCACTCGGCAATTTCTCGATGAATTGGGAAACGGATACTTTTTAATTCAATTTGTCCTATATATATAGATAAAGGTGTTTAATGATTTACTTGTGTTTTAGGATTTCTTTTTTCAAATCTTACAGTTGTACTCTAGTTACTTAATTTAATATTTATTGTATTTTTATTACTACTTTTAATTTTCACTCGTAAATAAAGCTCAAATTAAGCAAATATCGTAATTTTTTCTCGTCGTTAACTAACTGAATATTCAAATTAATCACCATTTCTTGGCTTCTAGACCATCGGGTGGGGAAGTTTCAACAGTTTTCTTAGACACCTCATTCCAGTCTGTACTCAACGCAGTTCCGTTACTTTCATAATAACTCTTCATCATCGCTCTTCTAGTATCTTCATCAGCACCGCTATAAAGAGTTTTGAAGAAATCATCAGCAGATTCTTGTTTATCATCATCATTAACCTCAAATTTAGACCAGTTGACATGCTTAGTAGAGGAAGATGGATAAGCCAATGCAGTGTTATATTCAACTTCTTCATTTTCTTCAGCGACTTCCTCCTTATGCTCAACCTGTTCCAACGCTGTCCATTTGTTATTCGTGGTCTTAACCAAGTATAACTCTAATTTGGTACTGAATAATCTGAATGAAGATGCCTTTGCGTCAATTGTTTCATACAATGGATCCAATGAGTAAGTGAACTCAGTGTTATCTCTTAACTTGAAGTTGACCTGTAATGAAGTTGGTTCAATTTCAACTGTTAGAGTGTCTTCAGGGATTTTCTTGATGAAAAGGGAAATATTCACTTCAGATGAAGTATCATACCAATCAACTCTTAACTTTTGTGGTTTTGGTGCAACAGGTGTTGGTGCAGGTGTAGGTTTAGATACAACAGGTGTTGAAACAGATTTGGGTTTTTCTACCTCTTCTAACATCTCAATTTTAGGCTCTGCGACCTTTGTAGAATTCTTAGCGGGAAAAGGGGAAGAAGAAGGAGAATTAGAGGCCTTTGGTGCTGGCATTGACAAAGTCTTCTTGTCTTGATCAGCTTCGCTTTCAATCTTCTTTGTGATGTCCCCTTCTAAATTTGCCATTCTGGTATCATCCAATTTTGAAACTTTGGCTAGCTTAGTTTGAATCATTCCTTTCAAAATCACCGACTCGTTATCTTGTGGTGTCACTTTTTCAGCTCTCATTATTTGTTCAAGTGCAACTTTATAAACTTTCATCCTAAAATAAATCAATGCCTTTTGTTTGTAACATTCAGTAATCTCATGTTTATCACCTGATGATTCTGCATTGATTAATGCCTTAACTGCATCAGTAATTGCTGCATCGTAGTTAGCGGACCTATTTTGTGCCTTACTTCTTGTAATGAATGCTTTAGATGATAGTGGGGCTTTCTTGATTGCCAACGTTGACCGTTCGATAGCCTTTGCGTAATCATCAACTTCGAGGGCATGTTCAGCTTGTTGGATCAATTTCTCGGTGCTCATTTTAGATCTTATATACAAGATTAATAAAGAAAAAAAAAGTCTTCAAGTAATTTCTCTTAATCTTTCTGATCTATCAGTTCGCCTTTACCATTCTTCTTCAGTTGGCACATATATGTTTTTTGAGACTATTTCCCTTTAAAACAGGATCTGGTCAATAATCGTGTGTCTTCTCAATTTTTGGCGATCGCACTGGAAATTTCTACAGCGTTAAAGAAGCAGGGCGGTGTACATGCAAAAATGTCTTTTGTAGGAATAAACCTCCGTAATTGGATTTATATACATATATATATACAGGTATGAAAGTTAAAAACAGTATAAAAGGCTAAAAATATGTGCTATTAGTCACCTTCAATAATTCACGCAATTCAGAATACCTCGACTCTTCAGGGTCTTCAAGGAAGTACTTCTTACTCCACGGTAAAATGATGCCAGAATCATCTAATTGTTGCAAAACTGGTCCTTCAACTTTGCCAAATTTACCGGTGACAATATCTGCTGCTTCCATTGAAAACATCTTTGGTTTTGAATGTGAAACACCGAGTTTCTGGTCAAGTTGTGAAATTAGTTCATCCAGGGTTGTTGACCGACGTAGAATCTCAATAAACTTCATTTCAGCTTTGAAATCTGGAATTCTGTTCATCATATTGCAAGCTTTAGCTGTTTTAGCAAGTTCAATAGTTGCATCAAAGCCCATATCCTTGACTTTTTTCTTGAACAAGTTCAGCACAGCTACTTTTCTCATCTCAGGTAACCGTAAGGACATCGATTGGTTGCTGACAAAAAGTTTGAATAATGCACAAACGTTCTCAATAGTCAAATCACTTCCTAAAATTCCCCTATAGATGTACTCATATGGAATGAACTTGGGCAGTTTAGATGACATGACTAGCTCTGATGATATTGGCTCACTTGGGTCAGATTTTATATCTAGACCAATTCTAGTATCAAATCCCAACTGAGTCAATATTTTCTTTTTAAAAACAGGACAATAAGCAGAACAATAAAGTAAAACAACATCCCAAGGGGTATGTAGAGAAATCAGTGTTTCGATAAAGCTACGATGAATTTTGTTCACTGTTATTTGAGCAACCACTAGTTGAGAACAAGTTGATATATTATGGAGTGGAGTAAGGATTGATTCAGCTACATCACGAGTAGTATTAAGAAGAGACGGCAACACCAAAGCATTATTTGCAAAATGACTTTCCACTTTATAGGCCCTATATTTAGCTTTGAAAGCTTTGGATATATTGTCAAAGTCAGCTTCAAAGAATAAGCTGAGGTGCAAATATCTTTCATATAACTTTCTATATTGAGGAGAATTTGGGTCTTGATTCAATTTTTCTAACTTTCTTTTAAATATGTCTAGAAACTCCAAAGACTTGGATTTCTTAGTATAATATCTCGCAATCAATTCAATTAGCTCCGTTGAATATCTATCCACTATAGTATTACGTTCTGTTTCAGTCAACCTAGTATAAAAATTGTGTTCTTTCTTTGTGGAAGATAACGAAGCTTTCAAAAGTAAACACTTCTCATCACCAGTTAAGTTGTCAACCATTTCTCTAAACTTAATTAATGTCAAATATTTGAACTCATGAATAGGGGTATCACTCTCATTACTTGTTATAAATTTGTTAAAAATAGGAATGAGTGATTCGACTTTAACTATTGACTCCGAGTACCTTTTCTCCAGGGTCTTCAATGTGGTTTCCGTTGTATGATGAGAAGTACTGATCAATTCCCCTTCTTGTTCTTTGTTCTCTGAACTGAGATTTTGTTTAATTGCCTTAGCATTTTCAGAAATAATAGCTTGTTCACCATTTGTAATTTTGGTGGTATTATCAATAGTAACAAGTGATGTTTCGGAAAATTCTATTTGACTAGTTCCAAACATTTTAGGCAAGGATGATGACGAGTAATACACATCGGAATAGGTAGAACGAGATAAAAATGATTTACCAAGTTTTTCTAACAAAGTTTTGGGTTTCGGATGCTTGTTGATCAACTGATCCACAAGTGACTGAATGATTGTCTCGAATTGTTTTTGAGATGCCCATCTATTAATCATTAACTCTAAAAATGAGTGAAACCATGTATAAATGAATTCATCTGAAGGAAGATCAGTTTTGGAAATGTTACAGCGGGGTTCAATCCAATCAAGGTCACTGGTTGACTCAAAGGAATGCCCCCGCATTAGGCTTATAATGTCCCATATTTCACTTTCCCTCAATATTTGACCAAAACTCGGGTAGAATTTAGAAACCAAAAGCATACAGACAAGCATCTCATTCAAATCAGTGCTAGAATTTTCAAGTCCTAACATTAGCCTTTGGGAAACCTTGTCATTGGAGTACTTCTTACCGACGATCTCCAAAGCCCTGGTGTTAACTGTTTTTGAGACATTGGTCAAAGCTCCCGGTAAAATGGAATCCTTTGACTTTAGTTTTAATCTTTGACTCAAATTCGGTGTATATTTTTGTTCAATATTTCTTTTGAAGTACCATTTCAAGTCGCTCAATTGCTTAGGAGGGAGGCATTCTAACTCAATCATCCTCTCATATCTCTCTAGATAAATCGAAACTTTCTTGCTTTGCCCTTGCTTATATTGAAAACTGATTAATTCTTCTAGCATCTCATAAGAGTAAGAATGTAAAATGGCTCTACGAGTCACAAGCTCTTTATCATTTGCAATCTTACAAATATTGTTTTTCCAAGCTGTTTCAAGTACTTTGGATTTTGGGAACTTGGCACCATAAGAAATAAGTGCATTTAGCATGGTGATCAAACCATCTCCGTCATCAACAAAAGAAATAAATTTCTCCACTGTGAATGGTGATATAAGCGATCTTCTGATGATTTTGGTAGCACTTAGAAGCTTATAAAGTTCTTCCTCATTTTCTGCTCTAAAAATATGATATTCTAAGTCTTTTTCTAATAGCCTGAGATAACCTTCATACTGCACCTCTGCAACTGAATCATATATCTTTTTTATTAAAATAGTACGTTTTTTCTTTCCAGCTTCCAAGAAGCCTTCAACAACCCTGAATGAAAGGTCCTCTTCACCAATATTTAGATCCCGAGCACTTTTGATAAACAACTCAAATAATCTTATGTTGGTTCTAGAATCCAGCTCCTTTTGCAACAAAAACTTATACAGTAACACGTAAACTGGTTGCGTAATAGTCGAATTTGAGATTAGATCAGTGCGGCCCAAAGTACTATTTGAAAGTGACAACTTCAGGTATTCTAACTTTTGCTTTTCAACATTGGAGCAAATTTGCTCACCCAGACATAATGATAACAACCCCAGTGATTCCAGTTGCTTCATAGATGATGGAAAATACGTCATCAGGTATTGCAAAACAAGAGAAACAGACACATTACTTTTGGTGAGCTCTGTAACAAACAACAGATGAATCTTATTTAAATCTTTACTACCGATTTGCTCAACATTGTACTTATTAATTCTGTTTTCCAGAGCTTCAATAGCTGTTTGGAGAGAAAGGGTTCTCTTGTTAAGACTGCTAGACAGATCGTTGGATTCATCCTTAAACAATTGACTAAATCGTATCTTAGCTCTTAACAGCTGTTTGTAATACAATTTTTTTCTTCCCATGAAACCATGAGTTCCTTCAGATAACATCACAGAATCATGCAACATAGAAACGTATTGAAAGTATCTTTGTTTGTTTGGTTCAACCATGCTGAAGTATAATAATATTCTGACAATCATGTTATCAGAGTATTGCTCAACGATCACACGTCTTTGCTCACCAGTTATGTGACTATGATAATCAATAGTATCAGTAGATTTAGCATAAGTACCTGTTAAGATTTGTCTAATTTCTGAAGGGTTTCCTTGTCTTAAGGCATCCGACATCTTATCCTCAAAACTTCTACTTGCAGTGCCAAACCTTACCTTTATATCAATCAACATACACAAGAGGGTGCTGAAGTCGCTGACCGGAATCTTATTTGCTAGCTCATCAATAGCATCTTTGGGAAGCAATATATAACCCTTTTCGTTAGTTGATCTTTGTTCTTTGATTCTATCGAAACAAACTTGAAGAGTTTCAATATTGCAATCATCACCTTGTAACACTGCTTCAATCCAAGCTATATACTGCGTATTAGTGGGCATATGTAAACGATTACTTTTCTTTGTTGCACAATCAATTGGACTTTCATTTTGTTCGATCTTATCAGTGCATATAGCAGAATACAATCTGGTAATTATCAATTGTTTGGAAGTTCTTAAAGTTTTTGAAACAGTAATTGTTGAGGTGAGATTTACTGGATGCCTGTCACGACGAAATATTCGAAGACCCGGCCTTGATATACTCCGTAATGCCTTCATATCTTTAACTGTTATACTGAGCAACTCGCTATATTCTATTCCTGATCAAGAAGTGAGTAACTGGGGTCTTTAATCACACTAGATCACTGGCAACTTTCAAGGATACAGATATGAATCCAACTGATCTCAATTCCGAAAAGCCTTTACGTGGCTAATGACATTACACTAACCACACATCAGCCACTCTACATTATTATTACACAGCCTTGAAACTTTGAAAATTTTTTTTAAATTGTAGAAATTTATTTTTGCATGCAGTACTATCGTTATACTATATTATGGAATTATAAACTCTTGATTCTACAAAAGCACAACATAAACCAACATTCGGATTAAGTCTTTAAGTAAGATAATATAGATATACTGTAATAGCTTAAAATTGTTATGTCAGTTGCCAATAGAAATACCAGAATCAACACATTAGTGCTAGATGCCGGCCCTTTGATCACCCAATCTGCATCTCAACTCCAACAGTATGCATCAAACTTTTATACTACACCAGGTGTTTTTAATGAATTAAAGGATGATTATGCGAAGGCCCAATTATTACTATGGAGTGAAAACTTGAAAGTCAGACAACCTAAACCAGCCGCAATCAAAGCTGTTACCGATTTTGCCAAATTGACGGGTGATTTTGCAGTGCTATCACAGAACGATTTACACATAGCAGCATTGACTTATGAACTAGAATCCGAACTAAATAACGGACCTTGGAGACTAAGAACATATCCTGGTGAGAAGAAAGATTTTGGAGGGAACAAAAAGGTTGAAAAAGAGAAACCAAAAGAAGAAACCAAGAAACAAGAAGATGAATGGACTGTCGTTTCAAAATCACCCACTACTATTTCATTAGAGCAACAACAAACTACCAAAGGATTACAACCTGAAGTTGAAAATGAAGTGCAAGTGACTGATGGCCAAGAACAACAACAGGATTCACCTGCACCCAAGAAGAAGCCAAGAAGAAGAGGTGGTAAGAGACACAGAAAGAAGCCTCAACAAGAGCAAGAGGAAGAACAAGGCGAAGAAGAAACCCCTGAACCAGAAGAACAGGAATTGGAACGACCAGAAGAAGAACAAACACGAACAGAGGAACCAGATATCACTTTTGTTTCAACTAATGATGAACAAAATGAGAACGAGCTAGGATCTGATTATGAAGACGACGAGGATGATGGAGAATGGATCACACCAGAGAACCTTCAAGAAGAAATGCTGAAAGACAGCAATGAACAAATTGAAACCTCGTTAGTTCAACTATCTAAGATTAAAGTTGCTTTATCAACTGGTGATTTTGCCATCCAGAATATATCCCTTCAAATTGGTTTGAACTTGATGAACTCGATGTCCGGATTACAAATCAAAAGAGTTAGAAACTATATGTACAGATGCCATGCCTGTTTCACATTAGCACCTATTCCAAAAGACGGTACTCCAAAACACTTTTGTTCATCGTGTGGTGGTTCTACCTTACTAAGATGTGCAGTTTCTGTGAATGCAAAGACCGGTGAAATCGTTCCACATTTAAAGAAAAACTTTGAATGGCACAAAAGAGGTGACAAGTACTCATTGCCATCACCTCAATCTAAGAACAGTGCTAAGAAATACGGTAATCAAGGTTTCCAACATAAGGGTAACTCGAAGCTTGATCAAGTGTTCTTAAGAGAAGATCAAAAGGAATATCAACAGGCTATCAAGAACGCTAAATGGCAAATAAGAAAGAATGAAAAAACCATGCAAGAGTTTGTTGGTGGTGGGTCAGCCGATAATTTTATTTCACCATTTTTCACTGGTAACGATAATGTCAGACCAGTGCAGGTTAACGTCGGTAAGGGAAGATTTGTCAATGCTTCAAAAAGAAGAAAGTAGGATCAGTATTAATATACACTTGTTTTTTTTAATCAGCGTTCTCGTTTGTAATTTTAGGATTCAATTCATTTTCATTCAAAGCGACTAAAATATAACATTAAAGGATAGTTAAAGAAATATAAAATACTATATAAAAAGTAAAACATCTAAAAGAGGGAGGTGGATAAATTCAATTCACACGAACTTCTTGATTTTGAAGCCAACTATTGAATACCTTGCAAGGAATAACAAGATAGTTGATAAAACACACGAACAACCCGCAAATATAATCATATTGTTGTAGTTATGAATAGTTTGATCGTTAATGAACTGAGAGCCAACTGGCATGGAAATCAAGTTCCCTATAGCAATGATAAAATATGCTGTCGCATACCGTGAACCAAACGACTTGGCTGATGAAATTTGTGCAATTGTAGTTGGAGTCATTGAATATGCACCCATAAACGAAAACCCATAAACAACCGCAAATATGAATAAACCAACATCGTTATAATAAGGTAGCCAAATTGCAAAGATGGAAATCGACATCATACTGGAGACGATAATGATCATGTTGAATCGACCAAGATAGTCGCTGATGTAGTTAGGAACAAGTCCACCAATCACCCCCGAGGAGTTCTTCACAGTTAAAAGAACAAAAGCAGTACTTTGACTCATCCCTCTAGCTTCACCATAGGTTGCGAGGTAAGTGATGATCAACAAGATGGAAAACTCACTGAAGAATAGACCGGTAACTAAAAGCGCATACGGTTTCTCTTTGAACGAAGACAAATCAATAGTGTTTTTGATTCTTTGCAAAAATGGCTCATCTTTTAAATCTGGATCAGCAATTATTTCTCTACGATCCTTGACTAAAATAAAAGACACTATGCATTGGAAAACAACAATTGATGCTAGAATAACCATTGCCTTTTGAAATCCTAATCTTGGATACAAGTCTCTCAACATCATTGGGAAAGCAATACCCATGACAGAACCACATTGGGCAACTCCATCTGCCAACCCACGCTTTTTCAAAAACCAATGACTGATAACAGAAACCAAAGGTGCCATCATTAACCCCGATCCGATACCGGCACAAAATCCAAAACTTAGAATAAAGTGCCACAATTTTGTAGAGTAAGCAGTAGCATACAACCCAACACAATTTAGAATCATACCAGGAAGTAAAACTCTTCTGATACCAACTGCATCAAACAAGGGACCTGAGATAATTGACATACTCAAATTCAAGTACATATAGATCGAAAACATCCATGATATACTAGAAATTTTAGTATCCACCAACTGGTTATTCTGGATGTATAACTGTATACTACTAATTGTATTCATAACACCAAAGACCGACATTAAGCCAAAACATGAGCCTGCCACACAGAGCCAGGCTCTTATACCTCCATCGGGGAACTGAGTATGGTCTTCATGTTCAAAAGCATCGTAATTTTCGTTTATTGCATCAAGTAGAGGCTTCCCGCCTTTCCGTTTAGTAATAAGAGCCAATTTTTCATGGTCAACAGAAGTGGATGATGCTTGATTTGAAGTTCTTAAAGTTGGTATTGTAATGCCATCGGATTCTGGATTTGGTGATGGGCCACTGTAAGGAGCCAGTACATTTTCGGTTTTCATTTTGAGTTGGTAATATATTACTGTTTGAGTTGGTGACTATTTTCTCTATCCTATTACTACTGAAACTGATGCATATTCTTAGGAAAAGGTAATGATATTTATATACTGTTAAAACATGACTAATAGTTGACAATTGCAAACTATATTCCGCCTTGAACAATCAAACTATTCTCAGTTTGATAGGGAGAAAAAAAAAAGAATCGCCAAAAACGCATGATTATCTCTGCGGCGCTCCTATTACAGAAAAATCTAGGCCGCGAGGTTCTCTTGGCTGATTAATAATAGAAACAGTAAGATACTAAATCCAATACTTTACAATGTTTGTTTTTGTTAAAAACTAAGAGTCATAAGGTATATTATACAATTATACAAATATGATAAATCATGGTTGTCTTATGAATGATTGATTTTATTTTTCGAGCAGAATTACACAAACACTTTAATTTTCCAGCCAGCGATAAAGTATCTAGACACACAAAATAGGATAGTGGCAGCAAAACAAGTACAACCTGCAAAAATGATCATATTGTTGTAACTAGAAACCTTTTGATCATTAATTAATTGAGAACCAATCGGCATAGAGATCAGGTTAGCAAACGCAACAACGAAGTATGCAGTTGCAAACCTTGATCCAAACTTCTTGGTTGAGGAAATTTGGGAGATACAAGTTGGAGTCATGGTATACGAACCACTGAATCCAAACCCATAAACGACAGCAAATATAAACAGTCCAACATCATTATAATACGGTAACCAAATAGCGAAAATGGAGACCGACATAATAAGAGAGACAATAATCATCATGTTGAAACGTCCAATGTAATCACTCAAAAAGTTAGGTATGATCTTACCAAATATACCAGCAGAGTTTAAAACTGTTAGTAAAATATAAGTTGTAGATTGACTCATTCCTCTAGCTTCACCATATGTTGATATATATGTTATAACCAACAAAATAGAAAACTCATTCAAGAACAGCGAGGCAACCAAAATTGTGAATGGTGTTTCTTTAAAAGATGCTAGATCAATTGAGTTTTTTATTCTTCTAACAAAAGAATCATTTCTCGTTTCTGGATCAGATATAATTTCTAATCTGTCTTTCACCATTAGGAGGGACAGAATTGACAAAATTACACACATTGAAGCAAGGATCACCGTTGAATTTTCGAAACCAAGACGAGGATAAAAGTCTCTTAACATCATTGGGAAGAAAATTCCAGATAACGATCCACATTGTGCAATACCGTTAGCTAAACCCCTCTTTTTCAAAAACCAATGCGAGTTAACAGAAACTAACGGCGCTAACATTAACCCAGACCCAATGCCCGATGCAAAACCAAAACTCAAGATGAAGTGCCATAATTTTGTTGAAAATGCAGTTGCATATAATCCGGCACAATTTAGAATTATACCTGGGATTAAAACTTTTCTAATACCAACAATATCAAATAAAGTTCCTGATATAATACACATACCACAATTGAAGTACATATAAAGCGAGAAAACCCACGAAATGTTTGAAATCTTGACATCTGCCAACTGGTTACTTTGAATGTATAATTGGATACTACTGATAGTGTTCATAATACCAAAAACACTCATCAAACCAAAACAAGTGCCAAGCACAGATACCCACGCTCTCAAGCCGCCATCGGGGAATTTGTTATGATCTTCATGGGCAAATGCATCATAATTTTCGTCAATATGATTTAGATTTGGCTTTTTTTCCACAAATTGATTATTTGTATATTCTATTTCGTCCTGTAAGGTTAAAGATGCTTTTGATAAAGAATCAGTAGAACTTTCAATGCTGGGTTCATCATCACGCCTTATAGTCAGAACATTATTTGATGTCATTATTGAAGTTGAATTTGTTTAAATAGCAATATGAAGTTCAAATTGAATACTTTTGTTTGAATCGTAATAAATGAATGAATGAATGATTAAAAGAGAGTTTTAAGAAATATAACGTTAAGAAAAGTAATTGCTTGAATAATTCTGGAATATGCGGTTCTTATGAGTAAGTTATATCGAGTTTAGAATCTGTGTAAAAATTAGTCAAAAATAATAAACCCCATTCATTCAGTATAAACCGTTTGGATGGGCGGAAAACCGCACTCCCACTTAATTCCAGTTTAGGCTTGCAGATCTTTAATTCCCGCGCAAATCAGAAACTTCAAATAATTTAAATAGAGAGAAGTCAGCCTCAAAAAAGAGGCTATAACGGTAAGGTGCACCCTATAGCTTCAGTTACACATATAATCACACAGATACATCTAGTGTACTAGTTGAAAATCACATTGTCCTGGAATTCTTTTCAATCTTCGGAGGTCAAAAGCAAAGCTTCTGTAGGCGGCTCGGGGATCTTTAGAACTTCGTTGCGCGCTCTTGAACACTCTTTAACGAACTCTCGCTCCAAGCCGACCCAAACTGGGGTATTACCAGCTTCTTAAACCAGCGGATGTGTATAGATTTATCACCTTCAATATCTGGTTGCCTTATGATGTCAACTATCAAATCAGGGTGGATATAGGCGAAGGAAGCTTACACAGTTGCAATCAATTTTTGTAATACAATATTATGTTATTATTCGTGGACAATATATTATTATTATATACAATAAATATCGATTCTAGTATTACACTTAATCAAAATGAATCCGTTTATTTTAGCTTCTTGACTAATAAAGATAATAGGTTTTTCAAATCACCTTCTGATTGGTTCAAGTAGTTTTCAGTGATGTAATTAATGAACAACTTCTTAACATTTTCCTTCAATTCTTCATCACCTTTTGCTTTAACCAACCATGATTGATAAGATTTAATGGAATACTGTAAACTACTCACAAATTCATCGTCAGTTAACTTCATATATCTCAAACTCAAAGTCAATTGTAACAAAACAACTTTATCAGCGATAGGATATTGATCAGCCAAGTTTTTAACAAGATGATCACATAAATAAGCTCTATCCAATCCTTCAAATTGATCAATGGTTTGAATTATATTATAGCTGAATTCCCACATTTTGTTGTATCTATCTTCTGAGAATTTAATGTCTTTAGTCAATGTGGAAAGGGCAACGTCAAAGATGGTTAGTATCAAATCACCCTTTAACACTGGGTTTGTTTCAGTGGAACCCAAAGTACTCAAGTTCATTTCCGGTAATTTGTTCATTTCATCATTTAGCTCATTATCAGGTATTAAATTAATCATATCATCTGATTCTCCATCCTTTTGTGTCTTTTCCTGCTCTTTTAAATCTTCCAACTGTTGTCTTTCTGTGATCAAATTGAATAGCTTTCTTCTTAATAATAGTTTGGATAAATAATTGAGTTCGAATTTGATGAATTCAAACCACACTTCTGAATTTTCACCATTGAATCTCAAGCATCTCTTGAACAAATTTCTAGCGGATTTCACGTTCTTGTTGTAATCAAATTCATACTTAGCAGCAGAAAACCAAACGTTCACATTCTTTGGTTGTAGTTGAATTAATTTTGAGTAAACATCATAGATGACTTTCACTGAACCGTTCTTCTTGGCGTATTTCAAATATGATGACCAAAGGTCAAGACTTCCTGGAAATTTGTTGATGGATCTTTCAAAAATAAAGAAAATTCTACGTTGTGATGCCCAATCTGAGATGGATGGCTTTGTGTCAATGATTGGCTTTAATCTCTGGAATCTCTTCTTTCTTAGCTTTTCTAAATTCTTTTCAAACTTGAAATAGTTTAAAAAATCAAGCGGTCTGGAACCCCTACCTGCTATTCTATGTTCGAAGTCCGTTCTACGTCTCATTATCATGGTGATCTCTTTTTTTTCAAACAACTTCTTTCTTTCTAAATCTTGAAGTTCAGGAACAGATTGTTCCAAAAAATATCTAACTTTTTCGGCCATGCTGGTTTAAATTTATCTCTAGTTCTCAAATATGCTAAACAACAAATCTAAGTTTGATATATTGATAAACTTGTTTATACCTTTTGTGATTTTCTTTTGGTCACCAAAACTGAAAAATGGATGCTATTATAATCAAACAGTTAAAAAAGACTCACAAAAAAAAAAAAATAATCCAAGTTGAAATTTTTTTTTAGTATGGCGCAACATCCGGGTAAACGTACACCGCCGTTTTTTTTTGAGATGGGTAAAAGAAATTGAAGCTGGCACAAGTCAGTTCTTCTCGAAGTGGGTTTGTACCTCACTAAAGATACCATAGTTATATATTACCAGTCGACCAAGTTTAAAGTACATAAGCAACACTAAATATTCATAGAACAAGTTTATAATGGCTTCACAACTAGAAAATTTGCTTGAATGGGCGAAAAACAACGGATCTCATGTTGATGAAAAGATATCATTCGAGGATGATGCGTCAAAAGGTTATTCATCAATCTTGAGCGATGATATAGTGAACAAACAAGGATTAATTAGAATTCCAAGGAATCTACTTCTTACCCCAGATTTAGCAATTGAATACTTTGGCAAAGAATTTGAATCTTCATCACCAACTAACAACGAGCAATTACAACTTTTGGTGGCTAAACTGAAGTTTGATAAGAACAGCACCAAGATTGATGGAGAAGACATATCATTGAAATTCAAACCCTATATTGACTTTTTACCTTCAAATGGAAAACAACTTAATATACCTTTTTATTGGAAAAGAGTAGAAAAAGATTTACTTAAGGGTACAGACGCAGGCATAATACTTAATAGAAAATTCAATGCTCTTGTTGAAGAGTGGAAGTTATCAGTGTCTCAAATAGAACCACAAACAGCAGAAATAGTTAATGATCTCAAATTTTATGACCAATATCAAGCCAAAACTTATGATAACGATGAAAGATTATACGAGTTTTTGAACAGTGACATTACATCATGGACTAGTTTCCCAGCATATATTTGGTCAAGTTGTATATTCACATCAAGAGCGTTCCCATACCTTTTAGTGGCAAAAAAGAAGACAAATCAAGGTTTTTTATTACCAATAGTTGATCTATTGAATCATGAAAACGGTAGAAAAGTTAGATGGACTTTCGAAAACGATCAATTTGTGTTCAATTCCGAAGACAACAGCACCAATCTAAAGAAAGGCTGTGAATTGATCAACAACTATGGTGATAAATCTAACATGGATCTATTGTTTGGTTATGGATTTGTTTTAGAAAACAACGACTATGATTCTACTTCTGTGACTATCAAACTTGACCAAGACACCATTACAAGTGCAAAAGAATTTGACGCCTTGCCAGACGGAGCCAGTGTGGAGGGAATCAATTTTGAAATCACAAAGACAAACCCATTACCACATATCATGGTCAAGTTGTTTGCATTCTTGGTTCAGCTAAGAAGCGAAAGAGGGCTATATACTTTGAGAATGAAACTTGAAGGGTTAGCTCAAATCAGATCAATTTTGGAATCTAAAGTCGCATTCTTCAAGAATTCAAAAGCGGAAACTAACAAAGGGATCTCATCCAACATTCCTAAGATTATAAAATCTTATAAAAATAGTCAAAAGGCGCTTTTCCAAAAATCTATAGATCAGGTTAATAGAATAGAAAAGGTTTTATTGAAAGACCATCCCCCATTATCATTCAAGAGTGTTTTGAAGAGCGATAAAACGTTTGCGAGTTCATTGATATTGACATTTGGTACTTGTACATACGAAGAACTATTAAATAAAGGACTACTAGATCAGTGTTTGCTACTATGGATAATCAGGAACCACAACAGAAATCATTACAATGTTGTTGATCCATCTATATTCCCTGACTTCATTTACAATCAATTTGAAGATGTTAAAAACACCATTCAAATTACCAAAGAAGATGTTTTGGAATATAGAGACTTGTATACCACTTTGTTCCCCAAATTGGGCCAAAAAATACCAGAGGTTTACAATAAGGGAGAATGGACTATAAAGAGTTTTATTATTGCAGGTACTGTTGTTGATAGAATCGGATATACTAGAATGGCAAGTAAGGAACTCTTCTTGTTAGATAAGGTGCCAGTTTGATTGAAAATCGTGCATAAATTGTTTATATGACTTATCAACATGTATTATTGTTTTCAACTTATAGGTAAAAACCCAACTTAAATTTAAGACGTGAGCCATGAATTAGATAAAAACCGAACAATTGTAACCTAAAGGTAAACACCTAACAAGGTCATTATATGGCCCAATTTATCTTATGTTTCTTTGAATTTTCATTTATTTAGTGACGTATTTGCGTGCTTACCTTATAATAATTAGTTAACTACTACCTTCTTGATTTTTGATCACTCTCCACCTCAGCTTTGATTCCTCTTTTCATAAGTATAAACACCCAAATAAGAAATAAGACTCCTTGCACCAGCACCATCTGTTGATGATTATATAAAAACATTTACCAGCCACATTTGATTACTAGCCTCAGTGGCATGCGACACATTGGGACATATCGATTCTCAACCTGATAATAATCAAAATATAAATATCACTTGAACAAAAGACAACCTTAAAGGTTCCATCACATTACCTCAAACGACAAGCAAGACATACACACAAATATATCTACTCCATATTTATAAACTATGCCTCCAAATAATTCTGCCAGTGAAAATGCTGCGAAGATTCCTTCTTCTCATACATTATGGTCTCCACATGATACCGTCAAAGATGTTGCCGAATCACTAGGAATTACCCATCAATTGAACGAAGAAGTTGCCAAAAACCTTGCTATGGACGTTGAATACCGTATCCATGAAATTTTAGAACAGGCATTAAAGTTTATGAGACACGGAAAACGTAAGACATTAACAGTTCAAGACATTGATAGAGCAATGAAAGTTTTAAACTTGGAACCATTGTATGGATACGACGTTTCAAGACCACTAATCTTCAAAGAAGCGATGATTGGACCTGGCCAAACGTTATATTACATTGATGATGATGAGGTTGAATTTGAAAAAATTGTCAATCAAGCATTACCAAAAGTTCCAAGATTCACCTCTTTCACAGCTCATTGGCTTGCCATTGAAGGTGTTCAACCAACAATCCCACAAAATCCAAATCCAAGTGAAATAAGACAGCTGTCTCCTAATCAAAGAGGTTCGATGGATAACATGTTAAGTTTGAATAATGATGACGTTACTTTATTAACCAACCCAACCAACGGATTGACAACAGTGGAAAAAAACAATCAAACTACAAAGAAAGAATTGGACGTGAAACCATTAGTCAAACACATGTTATCAAAAGAATTACAATTATATTTCGATAAAGCTATTGCTGCACTAACAGATGATTCAAATGAACATTTGAAGTCTGCAACTTTGGAATCTCTTGAATCCGACCCAGGTCTACATCAATTAGTTCCATACTTTATCCAATTTATTGCTGAAACCATCACCCACAACTTGAAAAACATTGATCTATTGACAACGACATTGATGGCAATTTACGCACTACTAAGTAACAAATCATTGTTTTTGGACCCATATATCCATGCTTTAATGCCATGTATTTTAACTTTATTATTGGCTAAGAAAATCGGCCCAAGTCAGGGAACCCAAGAGGAACTAGAGAGACATTTCAAAATTAGAGAATTGTCAGCCTCTTTATTACAAAGAATAATTAACGAATATGGATCATCATATTCTACATTAAAACCAAGAATTACAAGAACTTTACTAAGAGCCTTTTTAAGTAACACCACCAAGAATTCAATCGGTACACAATTTGGTTCTATTAAAGGTATGAAATCACTAGGACCTGAAGTTATTAGAATCATTATGGTTGGTAATTTAAAAAATTGGTCGAATGTAGTTTTGGAAGGGTTGAATCCAGCTGAACCTAATTATAAAATATTGGTTGATAATGTCCTTGATTGTTTATCAGTGTTAAGCAATGATGGTAAGCTAATAACTGCAACTGATAAAGCAGGTATTAAGAAGAGAAAGTTGAACGACGATGAGGATAAAATGGATGTTGATGGTGAGGAGGAAGTCAGCGAGGATAATCAATCAAAGGTGATGAAGGAAAAATTGACTGATAGAGTTGGTGATGTCTTAGCTGATAAGATTCTTTCGTTAGATGATGCTTCTATTATCTATAACGGTATCTTTTTCGGTGAATTGTAAAAAATTAAAACGATACGAGAGATTGAAACAATGCCTCAGCTGCTCCTCTGTTTGCCTTCTTCCCCACATCAGCGTATTTTCTGTTATTAGTAGTGAATTATGTATATTGAATTAATAAAATCTATAAAACTATTATGTGGTAATAAAATTTGTGGTCGTTAATCAGTTAAGAGAGTATATAATAGTATTAATGAATGTAGAGCTGTTCGTTGTTTTTGTTTAACTAAAGTTCAACCTTCTATTAGTTTTCCTTAATGCATTTCTGCCGTCATTATCATTGTTATCCTTGTGATCGTTAATACAAAGTTCATAAAATGGTGAAGATTGCGGGATGATTGGATCACCAGGCTTCAACGGGGATGAAGCAATGATAGTTTTACCACTATTCCCTTTCCTATTACTGCTGTTATTGTCATAAATTGACGTTGACTGGATGACAGTTAATGATGTTGGTGGCTTCATGGAAATTGTTCCACCTGTTGATGGATGATAAACTGCTGGTGAGAGCTTTATAGGAGATGATGATATTTTGCTGACGATTGTTTTTGAAATTGGTGATGAATTTAAGTTTTTTGGTATTATGCAATCATTTGGACTTGAATCGATTGTTATTGTGTTGACCCTTTTGCTGGTTGGTGTTTCAAGTGAATGCTTCGTATTATTATCTTTATTGTGGTTGTTGTAATTATTCACATATGGTGATGACCCAATGAGCACCTCTCTCCTTTCTAACCTTGCTCTTGTTTTAGAAGGAGTTGACAACTTCAATTGTTTTATTGGAGATTCTTCAATAACCAATGCGGATTTCTGTGATTGGGAGGATGATGTAATTGCAGTTGTGATCGTAGTTCGTTTCACCCTTTTTTTCATTGGAGTTGCTTCGATTTGAGTAATTGGTGCTGTGCTGGAAGTATGGTTGAGATTCTTGTTGATTGGCACTGTTGGTTTTGATTTTGATTTAGTTGTTCTTAGCTTTCTCTTCCTGGTGAATATAGCACTATTAACATCAAGAAATTTGGAAGGCTGAGATTGAGAGAGAGATATTGGTTTTGATTGTAAAAGAGCTTGAGAAGAAGCTTCAGAGCCTGGTTGGGATAATGTTCGAGTTTGCTGCTGCTGCTGCTGTTGTTGTTGCGATTGTTGGGAGAACGAGGTATTGCTCACCATATCAAATGTTAATTTCGAGAAATCTCTGACTGAATTCAACGTTGACGATGCCTTTTTCAGTTTCAATTTTGATAAATCAATTGTATTTGTTGATCCTGTAGCCAAAGTACTTGAACTTCTGGATAATGATGCCCTTTGAGATTGTTCTTCTTTTCTTTTCTTTCTTTTATCATGACGTTCCTTTTGAGACACCGAGGGGCCCCTGGATTTATTAGCCAGTCCTTTAAGTAACTTTAGGTGTATTTGTTGAAAAAATGGAATTACAGAGTTCATTAAGAATTCATAAGCCGATGAATCATCCTTTGAGGAGACACCCAGTATAGCATCCCAAACACAAAGTTTATCAAATAAAGCCTGGATATTAGTTTCCAAAGTTTCTTTATTGAAATGAGGTTTTTGATGGTTAAGTTCAAAATTATTGCTGTCTCTTAGATCTGTAGTAAATTGTAAATTTGAAGGAATAGCAGTTCCAATTAGAGTAGGCACTAACCTCTTTTTCCTTCCAACTAACCGAGGCTTTTTAACTTTTCTAACCATTGCTGTTGGTTCTTTAGTAATTAAAACATTATTATCTTTATTCATTGTCGCATCATCTGAAGTTTCATTCAATATAATCTTTAGTAATTCTAAACTCAATAAGATTTGTAATTTAGCTTCTCTGATCTTCAAAGTCATTAATGACCCATTAATTATGTCCTCGTTTATAATTCCAATGGTTTTTGAATGCAGATTATCTATATAGGCTTTCCTGTGTGTTAATTCCAATGGATCAATTAAACGTTTTTCATCCATCAAAGTTGATTTGATATCTTCACCTTCTTCAAGTCCACTGAATCTATTCCTTCTGTCAAACTCCTGCATTGATAAAATAATAAATTTACATAATGTTTCTTTCACCAAAGGAGTGTTTGAATGCGCTAAAACGTGTATTCTTGGTAATGCAGTTTTAGTAAAAAATTGCAATGGCATAGTTTCTTTGTATAAAGTTGAAAAATAACGTTCTGCTAAGAATTCTTGAGGATCAATATTTGTCAATTTAGTAGGTGATTCTTCAAGCAAAGAACTTGATGATTTATAAACCTTCGGAGGTGACATTGAAAAGTTTCCTATTAGCGATTCATTAATTTTGGTCAATTTTGGATGGTGATGCTGCCATATTGATGAGTTGAAGAAGCTCTCTTTAGTAAAAACAGCATAGTTTCTTTTAGTCTCCATGGTTTGGTTTTCAAACTTTTTCACAACTTTTGATTTATCAATCAATACTCCCTCTTTTAAATTAATAACATGCCATATTGGAGTTCCAATTAAAGGTGCTAAAATTGCTAATTGTGGTTTGGTAATTGCTTTTGCTCTTTCATCATCTTTTTCAATTGATATATAATATCCAGCAAATTCTTTAGTATCGATGGGTATATTAAGCAGTTCAAGAGTAGAAGAGCCTGGTAGTAGCTCAAATGAACCTGTATATGAAAGGATGTTATAATCCAAGTTGGATCTCGTCAGATAAGATATAAGTTTAATTTCAAGCTGTAGCTTCTTTGTCTTTTTGGCATCTAATGGATACACTTTGAAAGAGGACCAAGGCAAGTCATGATGACTTATTAGTGTTTTTTCTTTGTTATTTGAAACAGAAGACATTTAATGCTTGATTAAAACAGTCATTTATACTTTGTTTATTCAGCCTTATAAAATCTGAAGGGAGATTTGACATCAAGGGTCATAATTGATAAGGCTACTATAGATATATAGGTAACAAAAGGTGGTTCTCCAGGTTTTGGTATTATTACTGTTTGGGTCAAATTAATAATTATTTTTTACAAGTAAAAAAAGACGCGTCTTCGTCCTCGGAGGTTTGTCTAATTTGGTGCAAGGGTGAGTAATTACTACCTGCTCCTTGCCCGCTATTGTCCCTTCTATATTCTCCATTGCCTGCAAATGGGCGGGGAGTGCAACCCAACAACCACAGGGTCCCACGGGGCTCAAGGTGCTGTTTCACGTGGGGGGGGGGGGGGAAGCATTCCAATGAGCCGGGCAAAGTTACGAAACTACCAGACCACCAGCACCACCACACACCAACGAGCAAAAAGTAACTCAAACAGAAGCCAGCAGGAGAAAACAAACAAACAAACCAAATAGTTGATAAGTGCATTGTAAGCTGTTCGTTAAATTCGCCTGCCTTTTGTTCCTTTGTTAAGCTGTCTTTTTGCCTTTTGTCTTCACTTTTAGCACTCCCTTTCTCCCACCAACTACCTTGAAGTTTCACATTTACCATCTGGAATCTACCATATCATTCAATAATCATTTATACTCATCTGAGAATTACTTGACAATTTCTTGTTTTCCACAGCAGCGTTCTTTTTTTTTGACATTCCCTCTCAAAGAGTAACAACTAACTGGCTCCATTTTGAAAAGGTTTCACTTTTTTACTACTTAAACGTGTAGTTGCATCTGGATAATCCAATTGATCCCATTTATCTTCTCATAAATTGTTTGAACAACAAGTCATTTAGATCAATCTAATTCCACTACAACCAACTCGAGTCTCTCACAGAAACCGATTCCCCCCTTTTGTTACACGGTTTTAAAATTTTGAATTTTGCACCTTTTGTTAAAAAAATATCAACCTTAGTTCAGCATATTATATTATCCAAGCATTTTGTACTACATCATTTTGCATCATCCTATCGTTCTGTTTTTTTCTCCTTTATATATCAATACTCCTATAGACCCATAATAATGGTTGATATTATTAGTTCATCATCTTCCACATCAAAAGTTTCAAATCTTTTACCTGCACCACCTCCACCTGTTAATCCATGGAATCGCCAATCCACCAAAGAAGAGGCAACAACCGCTCCATACTCTGCCCAAAATGATAGCGCACAAGTGACCTCAGATTCTCCAAGGCAAGAACCATTATCCGCTACCAATACCGTCAGATCAACTAAAAAAGTCGGAAAATGGGTTCCTTTAGAAGCTGAAATATCAGTGTCATTAGCACCAAGAACCAAGGTAATAAATAAAAATGCATTCAATGGTTCAGCAGGAACAAATAACAATAACAATAACATCAACGATGATCATAAGAAAAGGAAGGATACCACTACAAGTACTAAACCAAGAAATGAAAGTAGAAAACGAAGTAACGCCAACAAGAATGAGAACGAAGTTGAAAAACCAGGTCCTACCTCTTCTACTGTTGAAGAAGGTAGCGGAAGTCATAATAACAATAATATTCTAGAATCAACTACAACTACAACTACGACTTCAGCAAGTAATATAACATCCTACCCCCTTACAGATTCCACCGCTATTTCGGAAGATGTTCAAGAATCTGTCAACGATGTTTCCACAATATCCAAGATATTAAATGATGTCGATATCAACTCCAATGAAACACAAGATAAATCATTAACATTTTTTCAAACAGAAACTGTGAAGATTCCAACTGAACTTAACAATGAATATCCAAGGAGAAGAGAAGACTTTAACGATAATAGGCATCTTCATAACGGCAGACAGCAACAGCAACAGCAAATGCAACAAGCTCCTCCACCTCAACCTTCAACTGCTCAACCACAACAGCAACAACAACAGCAACAACAACCACGACCACAACCACAACACAGAACTCAGCGTTCTTCAAAATTGGGAAATCGTAACAGTGGGACGATAAATCACAATGGGGGGTATAAGTACAATAATAAAAGGAACAGAAATTCTTTTTCAAACAGCATTGATCCGTCTTATCCTGTTTTAAACCCAGTATACTACTATCCATATTTTATGCCACCACCACCACCACCTCCTCCCCAATTCATGAACCAATCCAATTCTTTGCCCAGAAGAAATAGTCAAAAGAATTCACCCAACTCTGCTGGCGGCTCCCCTTCAATAGACAACAGTACGTCTTTGTGGAATGGTGGAGCTCCTAGAAATGGTAATTATTATATTCCAATATCATCACAACAAATTAATCGCTATCCAATGGGATCACCACCACCACCTCCAATAGCACAGCAACAACATCAACAAATGCAAGGTTCACCTCCATTGTCATCTCAATATATGGAGTCTAGTATGTATTATTACCCCCTAGCGCCACCACTTCAACAACCACAAACTCAACAAGCTCATATCATTGAAGGGGCTAATTCGCCAACACACCAGTATCAGCCTTACTTCATTCCGCCGCCACAAATGCAACAACAACAACCGCAACCTATATATCCAATAGGTAACTATGGAGAAGAAAAAGTATTCAGATTAATCAAACAAATTGAATACTATTTTTCAATTGAGAATCTGTTGAAGGATGTCTATTTGAGAAAACATATGAGCTCTGAAGGGTATATCAGTATTACGTTTTTAGCTAATTTTTCGAGGGTTAAAGCTATTTCTGAAGGTGACTTCAATTCCATATTACAAGCTATTAAAAGGATTGAGTTTCTACAAGTTTCAAAAAATAAAAAAGTAAGATTAAGAGAAGGTTGGGAACAATGGGTCCTATCTGCTGACCAAAGGGATGAAAGTGTCAAACAATGAATTTACAATTGGTTAAAGTGATTTTTTTTTTGCTATTAAAAGTTTATTTCTTTGGTTATATATAATATATATATATATCTATGTACTGAATGGTTTATAATTTTTTTTGAAAGACCTTTTTTTAAGCTATTTTACTTTTTTGTTTTTTTGTTTTTTTTTATATATATGATTAAACCTTATTGCTCCTTTTTCTCTAAATCGTAACAAAAGGTGGACTAATCATGAAAAGATTGTCTTTTTGAAGAACCCTAGATCGTTGAACCTATTATAGTTGAAAGCTTTGAATTCACTTGAATTTATAACTTGTAATTGTTTATCAGATAAGGTAACAATTTTACTATGAACATCACTCTTGACGAGTTGGTCATCAGTAGGGTGAGTTTCATCATCAGTTGAAGTGATCAAACCTTGTTGATTTTGTTGTTTTTTGTTTGTCACCAAAACATCATCTTTCAACCTTGCTAAATATTCATCAATGACTAAATTCTTATTGTAAACACCGTTCAATTCATTGAACAATTCAAAAGTTTTCGAATTCAGTAGAATCTTGTAATTTATCAAAGTGTAAAATTGAATGAATTCATTGATTTCATTATCTTTACTTGCTTTATTTGCCGTTGCCGTTGTTGATGGTGACGAAGCAAATACTGAATGTTTCAAATCTATTGAATATATATGTTTAAAAGTTGACAACTTCAAGTACTTATCATTAATGAAAATCTGAGAATATGAATAATCCAATAATTTTAAAAACTGATTATAATTCTTGTTAAAATCCAACAGCATTGAGTTTCTGAAACAGTTTGAGGATAGCCCTCCACCGTTAGATGATTGTCCAAGTACATTTTTCAAATTTTTCAAATCTTTCAAAAGGGAGATTGTCTTGTTATTTATGTTAATTAACAGTATCGAGTACGAAGTGTTCATTAATGCATCCAAAATGTTTATGGATAAATTGTATATCGTTTTCAATTTAATTTCATAAACGAATAAATCATTTGGATCTTTAGAGTTTTTAGTTGATGTCGTTGATGGACCTGTTGATGATAACGATTTGTAGTAGGTTGTTATGTTTGTTGATAGCGTTGGTGGAATTGAATCTACAGATGACATGATTGAGGGAATGTAAGTTTTTTTATTGATTTATTATTATTGTTTCAGTGGTATTTTATGTATTATTAGTATATATTAGTATAACTCAAACGTGATCTGTGTATATATCGGCTAGTCAATTGAACAGAACAATAGTTCATCTCCAAATTCGACGAAATGATGGAGAATGAGTCAAGAAAATTATGTAAGCGATGGAGAGTGTGATGGGGACTGTGGCTCCTGTTTCTAATTGAATTGATTTGGGGAAAATACCCTACCTATTTTAAAAAGACAATCAATATATGAAAATATATGATGATAATAATGGTATATTATGATGTGTATTATATACATCAAAATAAAAGTTGGAGATTAAAATGTGAGATCAAAATGTGAGATTAAAAAGCCCTGCTCGTGAACTAGAAGCAACTGAAGAAAATAGTATTTACTTTTGGTTTTATTCCTTTTAAATACCCATTATTGATCGTCTCGCCTTAATTTTATCCGTGTTGACGAGTCTTATTCCTTTCTAATTCTATTACTATTTGAAGCAAAAACATTAGCAAATCAAAAGCTATTCACTGATTTGCCTCCTCCTTCTGTTCCATCAGCTTCCCAAATTCACATCAATTTAACAAAGGGTAAAGGTTTTGATACCCCACTGAAGATGAAGTTTTTTACCTTACACAACAAGAATTAAGTTCTCAAACATCTTTTGGGAACACCAAAAGTCCATTTTTGGATCCAGTCAATGCTAAATACTACAGATCAGTTTATGAAGAATGTAAATATGAATGTAGGGAAAGGTTTGATCCATATTTCAGTTCGGATCCAAATGATGAAAAAAAAAAGACTTGGAAATTGGATTTTAGAGTTACCTGTTTAGCTTGTTTTATGTTTGTTGCATTACAAGTTGATTGTGGTAATTTAGCACAAGCTGTTTCTGATAATCTTTTGGATGATTTGAATCTGACTACAGATGAATATAATTCGGGTAACACTATTTTTTTACATTACTTTTATTTTCTTGCTGAAATTCCATCTCAGTTGATTAGTTAAAAAAATGGGTGTTTACGTTTGGATTCCAATTCAAATTGTTTGTTGGTCAATTGTCACTATTTTGCAATGTAAATTAGTTAACAAGGATGGATTTTATGTCACTAGAGATTTGTTAGGTTTATTAGAAGGTGGTTTTATTGCTGATTTAGTTTTATGGATGTCTTATTTTTATACATCATCTGAATTATCAATCAGATAATCTTATTTTTTGGACTGCTTTATCACTAACACAGATTGCGACCTCTTTACCCAGCGTTTATTTTAAGAATGACAAATGTTTTGGGTATGACTAGTTGTTTCTTATTGAAGGTTTAATTACTTTAATAATTGGTATCACTTCTGGATTTTTAATGGTTCCATCAGTGGTGGAAACTCAAAAACCATGGAACAAAAAAGGTTGGTTTACTGAACATGAGGAAAAAAAATCATTGTAAACAGAATTTTAACAGATGATCCAACAAAAGGTGCTATGAACAACAGACAAGGTTTAACACCAATGATGTTGATTTAAGAAGGTATCATGGATTACAATCTATGGCCAGTTTATATCATTGGTATCATGGCTTATGTTCCATTAAATTTATTAACTTCTTATATGGCATTAGTGTTGAGATCATTAGGGTTTTCCCACTTTACAAATTAATCTATTAACTATTCCATACAGTGTTATTCATATCATTACTTGTTAGGTATAACTAATTGAAAAAGTTCAAGATAGAAGTTTTGTTTGTTTATTGTTACCACTTTGGTGTCGATCCCATTGATTTGTATATTGGCCTTCTGGGAAGGTTCAATGACAAACAAATGGGGTACTTGGGTTATTTGTACTTTAATTTTAGGTTTACATGCTATTTGTGTGAGTTGGGTTTCTAGAAAGTCAAGTTCAATCAAGTCTAGATCGTGCGAGTACTTCATTATACAACATTTGTGCACAATTAGGTTCGATCATTTCAGCCAACATTTATCATGAAAGTGATAGACCGTTGTATAGAAAGGATAATGCAACATTATTTTGAAGATTATATTCTGAATACAACCGATGAAGGTTCACATAGATTAGATTTTAGATTTGCTCATTAGGTTTATTAACTTATTTTATCTATATAACTAACTGTGTTTTTGTTATTTTATTTTTGATCTTGTAAACTTCCTTCCTTCCTTCCTTCCAGTTGGTGGTACGAATCTTGCTTTTTATAAAATTCTCCTTTTTCTTTAATGACTTTTTCAATATCTTTTCTGTTTTGATTAAAAAAAAAAGTATATAGATGGGGAAATTGACTCTTGTATTTTGTTGTTTAGTATTTTAAACGTGAGATGAATCTATGGTGGTAGTATTAATTTAGTAGTGTATACAGTATATATATAATAACACCACGACGCCAAAAGGCCGTGTGGGGGGGGGGGGATTCTACAACCAAATATAATTAGTACAGCCACGCGTATTGAAACAAAGACACACACATGGGCATTTGATTTTAGTTTTGATAGCTTGTTTCTGTTTGTTTGATTGGAATATATTGAAAGTTGATTCTGCAATGATTTTATAATTCTAATTCTCTTTTTTTTGTATATTTTTATATGTATAAGATGATTTATTGGAATTTATAAGCGTTTAAATACGTTCAGGCATTTAAAACTGTATTGATAATATTAATTAGCAAAGATCAAATTATACTTTTTAACAAAAAAGATATGTTTTCAAGTGTGAAAGATTACAAAACAATTTTTAAAATACAGTATATCATTCAATTTAGAAGAAAAGATTTTATGTTTCATTTTTAACGGATGCCATGAAGGATTGAAAGAGTATGTTAAGGATAAAGATTGTAATGTTAATTGGTACGATGATTGTAAACATGCATTGTTTATTGAAAGTAAAGATGTTTTTAAATGAATAAATATAAATCTATATATAAGAGATAAAAGTGTAACAATAATATAAATTATGAAAAGAGGGAGTGATTATTTATGTATCTATCTCCCTGTATTTTTTCTTAACAACGTTCATATCATTATATAAGCAGATACCATCACATTCAAATAATCACGTGAGACAATTAGCACGTGTTTTTATATATATCTAACACCGCCTTATAAATACACGTGGGGGTGTTTATATACTTTAACAAATCATTATTGTAATTGTTTATTGTGTAACCCAAGATTTATAGTATTTATATATATATATGTATTGTTTAATGGTATGTTGTATTATAGATATTAATTATATGGTGTATGAGGGGGTCACAAGACAAACTAAACTTGTCACGTTCTTTATATTCTTTTGTCCAGTGATTCATGTCCCTTGTTTTTGTTTTATGTGCTAATAAAACGTTTTTCTTTTATTGAACCTCTTTTTTTCCCTCTTTTTAACATATATATAATTCCTTTTCTTTCCCACTTTAAACTAAAGAATCATACATCCTTTCATATAACTATCAATCAACCTTCTTCTTTGTTTTTGGGTTTTTTTTTGGGCTTCAATAATAACCTTTTCTAATTAACCCTTCTTCATTCATAAAATATTTTCCCCTCGATCCAACAACACAATGATATCAAACAAAACTTTTAAAATGACTGTTCAAAACATACCAACCTCTTCTTCATCATCATCAAATAAAACAGTCTTACCACCTCCTCCAATCTTCAAACCAACTTTTATTCAGATGCAAAAATCAAGTTCCTTACTTTCATCATCCTCTTGTTCCAACAATACCACCACCACCACCACCAATTTATTAAACAATTCTCCAAATTTATTTCCAATCAACCCAAATGCAAATTCATCAAACAGTATATCTCCAACAACACTATCCTCATCTTTAAACTCAAACTATTTAACTTCTTCGTTTGTTCCTAACGATGATTACAACAATGTATTGATTCAACATTCTCCTTCAATATCTCCAATGACTTCTATCAACGATCCAACAAATGGAAACTCACCTTTAATTAGTCCAACTTTAAACAACGAACAACAACAACAACAATTACCATCACCACCTAAAAAGAGAAGAAGATCATCCAATATAAACAACAAAGATGAAATTGAGAAAAAAAGAAAAGAATTGAAAACTCAACATTCAATAATTGAAAAAAAGCGAAGAATTAAAATGAATAGGGAGTTTGAAGCTTTGAAATTCATTATACCTGCATGTAGATTAAACATTTTAAACGGGTTAAATGAAAACAATTTTGATAATTCAAATATGATGCATAAATTGACAATTTTACAATCAACTGTTGAATATATCAAATATTTACATTTGGTGATCAAACTATTAAAATTAAAAATGTTGACACCGTTGGAAACTAGAAAGAGTTATTTGAATTGGTTTTCCAAAAATAACAACAATTTAAAATTTGTTGAATTTGATATGGATTTACAAAATTATAGAAACATTGAAAATGAATTCAATTTTGAAGATTTATTTTTAAAAACTTGGAAAAATAATGGGGAAATGTTGAAAGAAGATTTAGATCCAATTTCAAAAGAATTAGAGTCATTGATCAGTTCAGTTGGTGATTTGAATGAAGATGGAGATGAAGAAGAAGAAGAAGAAGAAGAAGAAGACGAGGACGAGGACGAGGACGATGACAATGACTTTGAAGATCATCAACCAAACATTAAAAGAGCACACATTGACATTCCAAAACTAAACGACAAATTACCATCGCCTTTAACAACACCTAATTTACCTTCAACTCAACCCAACCCATCTTCATTAAGACACCATTCCATATCATCTTCATCTTCATACAACGGTTTAAACAAACCAAACAACACTAATACAAACAATTCATTTGTCTTTTCAACTTCAAACACTCCACAATCGTCTCCTTTGCAGTTACACCAACAACCAAGGCAACAGCAAACATGTGGTAATAATAAGTTCAACTTACCACTTCCTGCAATAGTTGAAGATCAAAGTTCAACACCAAGGTCAAAGTCAAGATCATCCACCAATTCACCAGTATCCGGAGCCAACCATAATCATCATCAACAACAGCAGCAACAGCAACAGCAAATCATCAATAACGGAATGCAGATTCCTAATATATTACTACCTTCACAACCACAATTCAACCACCTTCATCAAAAGAGACAAACTTCTTCATCGCCTTTAGAGTCGATCCAAACGGGAAATGCTGTAACAACAACAACAAATGTTTTACAACCACCTCAATTGAAAGCATCAAACGCATCATTTTCATCTTCTTTTTCTTCAACCTCTAGCACATTGGCAACGAGTGAAATCAGCAGTAATGGTGGAAGTTCATTTTCATCATCCGAAGAATTGAATACAGTGGTGTGTGATATTAGCGATGCTTCAAAAGTTTTAATGTTGTTGAAAGGGACTACTGAACGTCGATCCACAATTGAAAGTTTATTGAATTGAAATTCCGATACCCTGTCCACTTTTTTTTTAAAAATTTTTTTATTTTATTTTTTTTGACCTAACTGGTTTTAAGGTCTATAAAGGTTTACGCATATACATAGATACAAAGTTTCATTTAAATTTATATTTATTTACAAATAAAGTTTTTCCCTGTTTTTTTGATTTTTTTTTTTGATTTTTATATGTTTTTTTAGGTTTCAATTCAATTTTTTAATGGTATAGTATGCTACGCATAAATTCAGTTTTCATTTTGTTTATTTGTTAATCATTTCATTATGTACTTTATTCTAATGGTTTTTGTTCCTCCTGTGTATTATTATCATTTGAAGTGTCATTTAAATCAACAATAGCCGTTAAAAGGGGTCCATTTTACTTACTCCTTTTAATTAAATAAATAAACCCAAAAGAAATCCTAGATTCGAAATACTCGCATACACGACTCCCCAAACCTCATAGTTTAACCTTGTAACAATAATAAAAGCATACAACTCCGATATATATATACTTACACTTTCGTCTGCCTCAGTATCCCCAATCACCAACCATACCTTCCAAAAACCAACATAAACATAAACATAAACATAAACATAAACATAAACATAAACATAAACATAAAAAACACACACAAATGACAGCAACAACTGATAACAAGTCATCATTCATACCATTACAACACAAAGCAGCAGGCCATGACGGTCCCTTACAAAGTTCAGATGGTTTGTTGTTCAGTAAACCAACTGTTCAATCCGAGATTGATTTTTACAACTCTTGTCAACTTGAAGCAGCAGCCACTGAGGGAGAGGCAATTGGATTAGGTGATAGATTATATCATTGGATGCCTACATACTACGGAACATTGGCTCCTGGTGACCGCACAGGAGCTGTTGTTGTGAACAATGACAGTGTCACTAATAGTAACGGTAATAGTGGTGATGATGACGGGGGGAAACAGTACATTGTCTTGAAGAATTCTTTGTATGGATTCAAGAAACCTTGCGTGTTGGATATCAAACTGGGTTCAGTGTTGTACGATGACACTGCCAGTGATGAGAAAATCGAACGTATGAAGAAAGTGTCAAGGGATACAACAAGTGGGTCTTTAAGTTTCCGTATTTGTGGGATGAAGATTTTAATTGATGATTGTGATGAAGATCATGATGATGTTAAGGGTGGACTAACTGCTGTTGATAACCTTGGCGACGTTACCGAATTCATTGATGACAACGATGCAAATGACGGGTATTTAACGTTCAATAAACATTTTGGAAGGTTTTTAAATAAAGATAATGTCGTTCAAGGACTTTCCATTTTTTTCCAAAAAAATAAACTGAATCAAGATAGACAACGAATCATTATTGAGAATTTCATTAAAAGATTGTCATTGCTGTATAACTGTTTGCTCAGTGAACAAGTCCGGATCATATCTGGTTCGCTGTTGTTTATATTTGAAACTGATGTCGACAGATGGGTGCAGAAAAATGATGAAGATCTTGTGATATTGGACGAAGCTATTACTGATGATGATGATGATGATGATGAAGATGAAGATAATGATGATAAGAAGGAAGAAGTTCCATTGAGTTGTTTGAAATTTATTGATTTTGCACATGCTAAATGTACTCCTGGGAAAGGTTACGACGAGGAACTTGTTAATGGTGTTGATAACTTGATTAAACTATTCGAACAATTATTAGGAAAACATTGAAAAGTATAGATGAAAAGATAGATATATTCCAAACCATACAAAGTATAATAAATACATATATATTTCAAAAGCTAGAAATTATTCTTCATAGTTCTTAAAATGTCCATAACACCAACCGGATCATTACAACCTGTAATTCTAACCAATTCAGGATCTTTATCCAATCTAACAAACGGATTAAAATTTTTCTCATCGCCAATAGTGAAACAACCAGTAGTAACTTCATTATCATTACAAAATTTAACCAATTCCAAAACACTTTTATTTCCATCACCTAAAACACTTTTAGAAAACTTAGCGTTTGATAAAGTATATTCATGACCCGAATAAACAACTGTATCGTTTGGCAACTCCATCAACCTACCTAATGCCTTCACCATCATCTCAGCATCACCTTCGAAAAACTGTCCACAACCACTGGTGAATAACGTATCTCCAGTAAAGACACACTTTTCACCGGTTGATTTATCCACCACGTAGAAACAGATAGAATCAACGGTATGACACGGGGTATGAATAGCAGTAATTTGTAAATTGTCACCTAATCTAATAACTTCTCCGTGTTTAGGAGTATATGTCACCATTGGTGTATCATGACCAGCAATGACTGGAACAGGATCTTTATTGAAAAATTTTGAAATCATGTCAGCGTTACCACCAGCATGATCGTAATGATGATGAGTGTTCACTATTGCTTTAATGTTAGCCTTGTTCTCTGGTGATTTCAAGTATGGGAGGATTTCATGTGGGTATGCTGGGTCAATTATCCAGGAATCAGAAGTTGAAGAGTCGATTAGTAGGTAACAGTAGTTATCACCACTTTTCCATCTCATTGGTAATGATTTAATGTGCATTCTTCTAAGAAATTGTTGTTTTTGTTGTTGATAGCTGTTTTTCAAGATTAAGTTAGAGAAATTGTGATGGTTCGTTGTGAACAACTTGAGCATTAGATATCTTTGGTTGATTTCTCTCTTTTTTTATAAAAGATCAATTGTAGGAGGGACTTAGTTACAAAAAGATACGATATACGATTGAAGATAAGCAATAGAAAGGAGAGTACGATTAGGAATCAAACTAGGAAAATTGATGGGAGGGGGATGCTTCGGGCGCAATCTTTTTTTTTATTATCTTTTTTTGGTTCTCATTGCTTTATCGCGGGGATGTCTTTCCACCACCATCAGCAAATGAAAACGAGTGGATTTATAAATCGATTACTGAATACCAATGTTTAGGTTATAAGTAATGCAATCAATTTGGTAGTAAAGAGTAAACAATTAATTAGGTGTTGGAAGAATATACAATAAAAGAGAAATAGGGGAGATACAAAAAAAAAAAAAAAAAAAAAAAAAAAAAAAAAAAAATTATAAAATTTAAAAAAAAAAAAAAAAAAAAAAAAAAAAAAAAAAAAAAAAAAAAAAAAAAAAAAAAAAAAAAAAAA
>JAKTPI010000116.1:0-35319 GCA_030557545.1 Ogataea salicorniae
CAAGAAGAAAGAGATATTCTTATAGTAGTGGAGGATGGAAAGTAGTTGTTGTAGTGGAAAGTAACACGTTTCCTGCGGCAAAGTATGGCAAAGGGGTGGTGGACAAAGTTGATTATGTCATGATATTATATAATTGATTATATAATATGAAAATATTACAAATTTGTGGTGGATGTAACGAAGTCTGTGGTGGCAGTAGGGTTTCCCTCATATAATATTACGATTACATAATATCCTGCTTTATAAGGTTTATGCATAAAAACCTTAACAGATTAAGAGTCAACTTAGCCCTAACCCCAGCTAACCGCCCATCAACATAGACGAACTAATATCATCCATCAAATCCTTTCATTTCTCAGATAACATGACAGGTACACATAGAGGCCCGGATATCACACATGGGAACACGTTGTCACCAGCACCTGCTAAACCACAAACTTCCACAGAATTAGATGAATTATTGAAATATCAGCAACTTGCAAAACCAATCTTAGACACTATTCGCCGCGACCTAGAAGCTGCACAACCTAAACCAAAGGAATTCAATGGTTTCAAGAACAATACGAACCTAATTGCTTCATCGGTTCGACAAAAACTATCTCGACTAGAATTAGAACACTATATTGTACATCCACATCCAACTGACAAGGATTTTGAAGAATACAATGACTTAGCACAAATCTTCTACCGAGTGGCATATAAATACGAAGGTGTCGCTATTTACTGTGTTGAACAAATTTCTGAACTCATTGTCAAATTCATGAACCATGGCTACAACTTAGCAGGAGTTCTTCCAGATAAGTACAAACAGTCGACGGATTCGTATACCTATTTTCAAACTCTGACTGATGCCAATCGAGGCTCGGCGTATCCAACCATGGAAAAGTTCTGGCAAGTCCTGTTTGCCCCTATTACAGTGATTACAGGCGATTTTCAATACACCATGACTCAATTTGAAACCGAGTTACAAAACCTAGATCGTATCTTCCAGGACCCGTCAAGGGAGAAAATAATGTATAACTACTTCATGGTAGGACAACTTAAAAGATTTTTAAAAGCCTTCCCACCAGAGATGGGAGAACCTTTCAAAGCTGCTATGCTCAAATCTCTAAACAATAATGACCAACGGATTACCTGGGAATCCATGTATGAATACCTAAGAAATCAATACCCTCAAGTATTGACATACACCCCACCAAATGCAGTTCGTGTCAACAACGTCACATTAGGATTTCAAGCTTCAGTCCCTTTCTCTGACTTCGAACATGATCTAAATAGTTCTCCAAGTTCCACTTTGACGAAACCAACACGTTCCAAACCAACCAACACTACCAACGTCCATTGTACCAAATGCCCAGCAGATCATATCCCTGGTATGCACATTAGTTTGTGTAAGAAATGCAAAGTCAAACATCCGTATACTCAACACATCACGAACTTCTCCTCTGACAAACCATACTGCTCAACATGCTTCCAAAAGCATGTTCCCGGTTCACACGTTCCCACACACACAAACCGAGACAAAACTGGAAGTACCACAAACAACCAAGTTACTACACAACATATTAACACTCAGATCAATGATGTATTTACCCCAGACAATTAACAACACGGGTCAGAAATCTATCTCGACAGTGGTGCTCAAAAAAGTTGTACTTCTCAACTAGATTTTTTATCTTCTTATACAGAACATCCTTACCCTTTACAGCTCGCCGATGGTAATGTTATTATGGCACAAGGCAAAGGCAAACTTAACTTAAATATACATGGCACGTCTGTGTCTGTCGACTGTTTTTATCTAGATAATAAGGAATCGAATACTACTCTTTTATCTTTAAACCAACTAACCACGAACGGATTTCTGATCGCCTTCAATACCGACTATGTCTACATCTTCCCACCCGCCACTAAGGCACATGAAACTTTTCAACATTTCCTGTACACTAACTCCAAGTACATAACTTCCACAACTAACGATCCATTACCCACCTTGGATATCCCTGTCATCAACACAGTGCATACTAAGCAACTTCCATTGCAAGAAGTTCTTACGCCCGACAAACCAATCAACAAACAACGGAAACCTTTCCACAACAACGTTCGTTCAGAAACAACGCTACCAATAACAACATTGGACACTCCTACAATAAACGCAGTCAACACAGAGGACCTTCAGTTACACCGGGTACCTATCCCTAACACGACTCAATCAAACAAAGCACTACGGCTCCACTATACATTCGGACATGCTACACCACAACGTCTTACACTTCTCGGATACCAACTATCCAAACAGGACTTACAACTCATACAACAGTGTTCATTATGCCCAGCCATAAAGTACCACCACCCACCACATACAACAAAGTTACCACTCAAATCCTCTAAACCATGTCAAGTTTTACATCTTGATTCTTCAGGACCGCACATTCATCGTGGTACCAAACATTGGATTGTCTATTTGATCGACGATCATACTAGATATTTACGAACTTTTGTTGTAAACTCTGAGTCAGACATTGCTTCCATCTTAGACAAACATATATATAACTGGGAACAAACTCACTCGATAACCACAACCTCAATTATCACAGATCAAGGTTCAGAGTTCCTCACTTCTCAATACTACAACAAGTCAAATTACATTAACAAATTTTACCCAGCTCCTACAGGTGACAAACAATTCAACGGTATTGCTGAACGCACCATACAGTCCCTCAAACTCATATGGTCATCCATTATAGCACATCTACCACCTTTATCACAGGATTACTTCTTCCATTATGCTATCACATATGCAAATACATTATACAATTTGTTGCCACATTCTACAACCAAACGAGTTCCAGCTGCTCACTTCTTACCTTACCATCACACACCATCACGACTTCCACTCTTCCTTGAAGATTGTTACATAGGTCATTACAAACCCAACACACTTACACCTGGATTATTCATAGGGTTCAATATACTCGGACAAGTTTACGAATTCATCGATCTCACTGATAATACCATTCACACGTCCAGAGGTTTCAAAGCTTTAGGTACTCTTAACCACCACGTAACAGTCAGTAAAGACAATCTTCTCAAGTTACCTGCTTACAATACCAAAAGTAAAGATCAAACAGCCCCAATACCTGTTCCTAAAACCTCTTTACCTTTTATCGTGAATCAACTTTTCGTTAAACAAGCTACGAATCCAGAGAAACAACTTCCTACACTACTCCAGTCACCAATTACCTCAGGGTCTCAGGAACCATCGTCACCAGACTGGGTTCCTCTCAACTATAATGAAGCACAGCAACATCCAGATTGGAAAGCTGCCATTCAGAAAGAGATTAACAATTACACTTCACAGGGGGTATTCCACGAATACCATCGTCCATATCCTTCGTCTTCTCCCCCCAAGATAGTACCAACATATCTTACTTCGTTTTGGTACTTTCAACGCAAATCATCAGATGGATCTCCTAAAGCACGTCTTCTTATCATCAACCCTTCAACAATTCACCATCATCAAAACTCCGATGGCTCACCTGTAATTAAACAAACAACGCTCCATGCTTTCATTACTAGACACCTTCAGATACCTAACAGCAAACTCAGTGGATACGATATCTCAAGTGCTTTTCTTAATACTCCAGTTAATGAAAACACGATCTATGTTCTAAAGACACCCAAAGGCTTATCCAACATCAATACTCCACATACACAGATGGTTAAACATGCTTATGGTCTCAATAGTTCTCCACTCGAATTTTATAAGTATCTCCAAACACAGTTGTCCTCCAATCTCACCACTTCAACCGCAGACAAGTGTCTTCATACAACTTCCGATCAATCAACAGCTGTCATACATCATGTCGATGATTTACTTATTTCAAGTTTGGATGATTCATCAGTAGTTCAACTTTTGCAAGACACTTTCCAACTGAAACCGGATAATCCACCCTCATATTACATCGGGTATACTATTCAACAACTACACGATTCTATTACCTTTACAACGGCACCTTACATTCACGGCGCAATAGAAACACTTCCAGCCGAAGAATCGATATACATACAAACTGGTTCTACTACACCAATATTGGCTTATGCTTATCCTCAGTTGCTGGCACATGCCACTGGTCCTTTATCAACTAATGCACCAACAACATGTTCACTTCAACACTATCAACACTTAGTTGGGATACTACAATACATAGCAACAAAAGGCAGATTTGATATTCAATATCCAGCTTCCTTACTCGCCCAATTTAACAAGGAATTCAATCCATTAGCCTATCAACAAGTGTTACAAGTCTTTAAATACTTACATCACACCGCACAGTATCAACTAAAATATCTACGTTCTACAACAAACACAACCGATATCAATATTTACACGGATGCCAGTTACAATTTCAAACAGTCAGCTGATCCAAAACATCCATCAATATACAACCAAAGTCAAGATGGATACTTGATTACTCTAAACAACAATTACTTATGTTCAGAATCGTACAGAATTAAACAAGCAGTACACAGTACACAAGCTGCAGAACTAATACCATTACACGATGGCGTAACAACAACACTCAATCTACTTCCAACATTGATTGATCTTGGTTTCAACAACTTTAACATAAATGTATATTGTGACAATAACCCACTTATACAACAAATTAAAAACTTACAACAAATAGATGTATCATCATGGTATCTTCCTAAAGTTAATCAACTACAACATCTCTTTGCCACACATGTTTTAACGAAACGAAACATTCCACTAGAATACACACTACCACCTAACACGTCTGTCCATTTACATCATATCAAGGGTACCATAAATCATGCAGACATTCTAACCAAAGCATTCCAATCTAATGCTATCAAATCCCTTCTTTCCACACTTCCATTCATTAATACTACAATTCCTAATCACACTCCAAAAACAACATAACTTTGAACATTCTTATACAAAGTTAAGGGGGTATGTCAGGAATATCGGGATTCTGCCAGGATTCTTACGTAAGAGAATAACATTACACCTTTTATATCTCCTGATTAGTAATACTTTGGAACACGAAGCTCCTTTAAATCTAAGAATTACTAATATCATAAACAACATAAATACAGATATATTTCTCTCTTTTATAACTATATAACTTTATAAGAATTTAATAAAAGATTAGGGGTTCTAATCTACTTTTAAGCTCATATAATATTACGATTACATAATATCCTGCTTTATAAGGTTTATGCATAAAAACCTTAACATAGCCAGATCCTGACAAATAGAGATGAATCTTTAGACGAGAGAACAATAACTAAGGCTAAACTAACTTTAAAACAGGATGATCCTGGAAACAATAAACAATAGTACAGAGTCAAAGGTAGGGTAAAACAACGAGGAAACTTCTGAGAGTATGACATTGAAATAGTGATATAAAATCACCACTTAAGTGGTGGAAACTGAGAGAATCTGAATCCTTACATATCAAAATTTAAGTTATCTCTTTTTCATCCTGTTGCGATCCCATAGATTGGAAAACCTTTCTTTATTTGGACATTATTGCATTATTGTCTGAATTCCCTTATTGGGAATTGCTCTTAAGTAATCGACATTTTGTCTCTTATTATATATTTGTTAATACACTTTATCCTTATTTAGATGCTTGACCTATCAATTAAGAAAGAAGGGACATCCAATAAAACAATAATTTTTGTTTCAAATACTTTTGAATAACGTTCGAATCATCTCATTTAAAAATGCAGTTAGTTAGTTATTACATCTGATAATGAAAATCATAATAAAGTTATTAATTTTGTATTTTAATGTATTTAATTTTTGTTTAATGACTATTAGCACTTCCAAGAAGATTTCTAAACCAATTTAAAGGGAAAATAGATGTATTTCAGCAGTTTGGAAGAAAATGGTGCTTCATTCATAGTCTTAAATGTCGGTTTTACACTTTGCTAGACTTTCGAAAAAGTGTAACAAAGCTAAACAAATTGACAGTTATCAAATAATTTCTTTCCGTTTCCCAAGTATGGACCTAAATGTTTTCTTAATGAGTTTAGTTGCTTCAAATTAACCTTTCTGTGCAATTTTCTTTAATTTTTAGTTTAACTGAGATATAAAAAATCGTTCTCAAAACAATAAGTAATTCGTGAATTTGCTATAAACTAACAGAACCTATATTTGAAAATTCATGGTATATACTCGTATCCATCATTATTCACATTTCTCCTCAAATACCCATTATTAATCAATCCTTCGATAATACCTTTCAAATATTGTTGAGCATTCATACTACCGTTCGCCAAGCTTTCCACGACGTCAGTTAATTTGATCATACTTTCTTCAATATAATCCAAGATATGGATCATTAACTCATCATGTTTCATATATGATTCTGATTTCAATAACCGAGAAACAAAAGCCTCAATTCTCAAAATTAGCATTTCTTCAAAGTTTTTTCCAAGTCCAGGTTTTAGTGATGAAGTTGACGCATCTTCCGACACTTGTAAAGATAACTTGATTAATTTCTTGGGGCTCCTAAAACCACTGTTAATTCGATAGTTATTATTTGAGTCTTTAGTCAATAACTCAAATTTACCAACATTTAAACTCTTAAGCACATCCATCAAAAAGTCCTTTTGCATACCGGTAATCTGTAACAACCGAGAGACTCCCAACATATCCACATCATCATCAAACGCTAATAAAACAACAGCTTGATAAATAGAACAATCAACGGATTTCAAAGTGGATTCATCGGTTTCATCAAAGAGAATATCAATGCTGACCCTTTGGAAGTGAAGCCTCCATTCAATTTGCCTAGAAGGATGCTTCCCTTTATAAAATGACTCGTAACTAGAGATTGTGTCCTTCAAATGGTGTGGAATTTTTAGTTTACGATTTTCAGGAGGTTTCGGCCAATGCTCAGGATCAACACAACAAACTGATGATTCAATGAGGCTCTTGGTAACTTTACCACCACCAATTGATTTGTCCTGTCGAACAAATTCCTGCAAAAGTTCATTTGAAGAACCGACATCCATTACCATATACTCCAATTGATCAGTATAGTCTTTACCAAACACTTTTGTTAGAGAATCAAGTATTTTCATCTCCAGTTGTAAAGTTGATGAAGAACCGGCACTTAATGGGAGAACAGAGTTACCACGTAGTAGTCTCATCGATAGTTGAATTTGATACTTATCAAAAAAGTATTGTCTTTTATCCGGAACCATGGATAAAACACTAGTCAATGTTTCCAGGAACTCATCAGCTTCTGATAATGGTTGCAAGTTCTTCTTTGTAGATGAATTAGCAGAATTCAAAGTTAACGCTGTAGAAGAGTTGGAGACACGGCCACTCGAAGTGGACATTGAAGAACTTCTCTTGGTTGGTTTGAACTTTGTGACATACATATCAATAAATCTTAACAATTTATCACATAACAAAGTTGGTCCATTTTTAACTGTTGCAACACCTTTCTCAAAACCAGTTCGAGTGACTTTTTTGAATGATTGAGTATTATCAAAACAATCAGCGACTAGTTCATCTGTACCTTTTTTGTAGTCAATAATATCTTGTATTAATACAGTTGACTTTGGATCAACATCCATACTTAGCTGCTTTTGAACTGTCTCTTGAACCTCATCAATTATAACTCTTGAGAGTATATCGGACAAAGTTTCAACCTCAATATTTTTATATCTCACATAGTACTCATAGAGGAAACGTATTTTTGGCTTTAACAAATGACCATTGCGGAAAATAAGTTTCCAAAGATTAGAGTTCTCTCTAATAGAAATACCACCCAGTAAAGGAAATATCATCTGGTCACCAATATCATTGGCGGCTCTATCTAATTTTGAGAAATGCTTCAAGAAGCTATTCATAGTAATTGAATACTTTTGACATTTAGTTAGATAGTTTATTGGATCTGAAGGCCACTCCTCCATCACATCGAGTACAATTCTCATCAAGTATTCTTTGACAACAGGAAACAATTTCAACTTAGGTGAACCATCAACACTTCTTTGATTTTCTTCGATTATAGTAGCAACATCAACAAACTTGTATATCAAATCATGCAATTGCGAGCAACCTTGACCATCAGCTTCATCAATAAGTAATTTCATAAGTAAATCACCGAAATTCATTAAAATCTTATTCCGCACATTACTTTCTGAACGATCAAACAATTGAACATCAACATCTGAGCTTTTTATAGAATCTAACAAATGTTCAGCAAAAATGACAAAGGGAAAAGTACTAACTTTCCATTCTTTTTCGTCAGAATTCTGATTGGCTAGTCTTAGTGTTGTTGAATTATCAATTGTCATGAAAACGACCACCAATTTTTCAATTCTATCCTTCCAAATATCAAAATGTCTCACAAAAATGTCAAGAGGACCACCAGAACCATCCATTTCATCATCGTCATCATCTTCTTCAAATTCCAAAATCTGATTCCTCACTATTGGTAAATACTCATTCTCAAAAATTTGTCTAATTTGTGTGAATATACTAAGAATGTATCGTCTATCGTGAGTAGAGGCAACGAAACTAACCAAGGTTTGCAAGTATGCTAACGAACCAGGCAGCTTTCCACTTGGTTCACCAGTTATTGTTTTCCTTATCGTTTCATTAAGTATCATCTCCATCTTTTCTCTGTAAGCTTCTTCTAAGCTAATCACTGCTTCAGGTTCATCTTCAGAGATGTCTTCATCTGATGCAGTGCTAATCACTCTATTGTTTGATTTCTTAATTTTCCTATGCTGGCTCTGTATGGAATCCAACCTTTGTCGTTTATTCAGCTGGGGGGAAAAATTTATCAGTCCTGCATTATCATTATTGGCTTTCGAGGCCGATATTATTGCTGGGATTAACGATGGGAATACAATGTTACCCCCTGGTTCTGTCTGTTCCATTGCGAATAGTTCTTGCATTTTTTTTCCGTTTTATTCAAATTGACTCAATTGAAGACCATTCTTATAGCCACTGTTAATTCTATAATTGAATGGATGCCTTGCTGATGTTCAATGGTTTCAATATTACGAAAGAGAACATGGTGATCGACCTATCTAGAATGTTTCTAGTATATAGCGAGGTAGCGTGTCTGATTACTCGCACGTATTTTAATCTGACAGAGATCCCAATATCAACTTCAAAATTAACAAGGGATACGTTCAGTTGAAGTGGATTCAACATGTAAAAGCAGTTTAATTGGAAGTATGAACTGTATATAAATATAAACAGAAAAAATGGTCATTATATTAGAATCAAAGAAGTAAGGAAAAACAAAAGAAAAAATAGAAAAGGACAATAAAACACAGGGTAAAAAGAAACACACAGAGAACAGAACAGTTAAAAAAAACTACCCAAGCTAAGCACATTCTTTACGATAGAACAATCTACAAAATAACTATAGATCACCAACCAACTAGCCATCCTTTGGATTAAAAATATCCTGTGCAGCAAAGATCAACTCTTCAATGACTCTCTGTTGAACAAATAAGTCATCTTTATTCGTAAATTCATTAACTAGTAAATTATTAGACCAAACAATACTCAAATTTTTAACGTTCATTCTGACTTTAGGAATGGCATTCAAATTGGCAAAATGGAACAATAAATCTCTCAAAGTGAAATAATTAGCATCTGGGAGTTCAAAAACAATTCTATGCAGTTGAACACGCATAGTTGGTTGATCTTCAATTTGACCAGCTTTAAAGAAGTTACCACTTTGTTCTCTAGTTAATAATGGGTCGGGCAATTCTGAAAAGAAGTTCTTCAACAACGAAGCAATCATAAAAACGTAATCATCAGTGACATTTTGCGGGTCTATTGGGTCCAATAGTGACAGATTAGTTGGATCTTGATCAATTGCAGATTTCAATTCTTCCAATTTAGTCTTATTAGGGGATGATCTATAAATACCTTCTGAATTAGTACCGTATGTTTCAATTAGTTGAATACAACGTTTCACAAAGAATGGAACCATTTCTTCATCATGTGGAACTTCTTCAATTGAACGGCCAAACAACTGACCAGGTGTACCATTTGGGGTACTATCAACAACCACAGGAAGTTCATTAATATTCCCAACATCTGCCAGAGATGAATGTGCAAAAGCTGGTGCATCAATAGCTCTTGGACCACTCACTGCTGGGGAACGAGCTGGGTCTAAAGTTGAATAAGGTTGAACAGAATCTGCCATTAAATTAGGGGCTGATGGTACAGGAGGGGCATGTATTGAGTTTGTTTGAGATTGTTGCGCAGCCAGTGGTGATGGTGTTGAAGTAGGAGCAGATATAGTTGTATTCTTGTTGAACGATGGAGGTATGACGGCTGTTGCATTTGTAGGCATGGTAGAAGTTGGTGTACCGATTGATCCAGCTGAGGTGCTTGAGTTGATTCTCTTTTGTTGAGGAGCAGCTTTACTACCCCCAAATAAAGCATGCCTCTTGTATTCAACAGGAACAAAACTTGACTTACTCTCTATTCTTGAACCACGTAAGTGATCACTTAAGCATTTCTCAATATCAACGGAAGATGAAATAGCTCTCATTGAGATATGGTTTGAACCTAATGGAGCAATTTGGTTACCCATTCCAATGACCAAGGATTCATTATAGGTTGCATACTTTTGTAATTGTAGTTGCAATGCAGTATCAATTTCTAGAATCAAATCCTTTAATTTTTTGGAGATTTTAGGTCTATGGATTTTAATCAATTCATTTTTCAGTCTTTGAGAAGCAAAAGCTTTTAGATTATAATCTTGATCAGCAACTTGAATTTTTTTAATCAATTCTTCTTCTTGTTGTGAACCTGTTTTTCTACCTTGTAAAGTGATTTTTTTCTGTGATTGATCTGAATTTCTTAATCTTTCCAAGTCTGAACATAAAGAATAATATTTATGTTTGGATTTATCAGCATGGCTGATTGCATCTTGAACTTCTTTTTCCTTTCGAAGCCCATCATCCTTTGATAACTTTCTTAATCTTGTAAAATTCGAAGACAGTGACACCAATTCATCGTGCATTTTTTCAAGAGCTTTAATATAAGGAGTTCTCACATCAGCAACAATCCTATCATCAAATGAAATCACTTTTTCCAAACTTTCAATAAATGAACCTTTAATAACTCTATTACCAGCTTTAATTGAATTTTTACAATTGGAAGAAACCCTTTTCATATCTCTAATATAATTTTCTTCAAAACTATATTTTCTTTTCAAAAACAAAGAAAATTCATCAGATGCTTTGATACTTTGCTTTAATCTTGACAAGAGAAGATCCAAACTGGTATCTGAATTCAAAATATGTTCAATTTTGTTGTCGGAGAGTAGATCAACATTTGATGGTATGCCAGGAGTTGTTGCACCGGTTCCGTTTGATTGTGGTACAAGTGTGGAAGATTGCGATTGAGATGTTCCGATTGCGGAAGAAGTGCCTGAAGAAGTTGTATTATCAATGGATTCTGACATGTTAAAATCCATGGATTTGATTAGATCTTGAACTGCAAATATAATGTAACTTTAAATTGAAACAATTTCCGTTTGTTACTATTAAATCTAAATGTATAATGAATGGGTAGAACAAGGTTAGCTAAATAGAAATCAAACAAACAAACAAAGGCAAACTGATAAAGCAGTACTTTTAATTGAATATTGCTGATAAAATTCTCTTTTAAATTTTTACCTATTTGTATATAGATTCACTTAATGGAAGGGATGGTGGTGAACTAATAACTAAAACCTATTTGGTAATGAAAGGAGTTGGAATGTACCAGTTGAAAAGGACAATTGATTGCTTAATGATATAATATACAACAATATTGTAACTTTAGTAGATTCAACAGTAACCTAGCAATGATTTAGAGCAATGATTTAGTTTAATTCAAGTAATATAAGGGTAAAGAACAGGATCAGTATATTAGGTAATTAATGGAACCGTAAACATAAAATTTAGTTCGATCTATATAGTTTATTGTGTACACATACATGCATAGGACATAATGCTCCTTGTTAGCTTTACAGTTTTCTTAACTGTTCCACAGAAAATTTTGGAGAGTGGCACATAACAGGCGTGGATCAGAACACAATTATTCACGCGCGCGTTTTTTAAAATGGCACGGAGCATGCCTTTTTACCTGGATTCTCTGGGCTGGACTGAGGCCTGATAAATCTTCTCTCATTTTTGAAACTCGAGGGGGACCTGCGTGCGACACGCCCATTGCAATGCTCGATGGTTTTCGGTGCGGGGACTCGATCTCTCTTTTTGGCCTATCGGCGGACTGATGAGGAAATTGTAATAAAAACAAACGTTTCTCGCCATTCTGGACTCACACGTGATGTCAAATCATGTGACCTTAAACAAGACGTTACACACACTTGTGTTTAGTTGACAGTTATTTACTTAAAGTTCGCATTCTATATACAAAATTCTCCATGCCTATGATTCTCATAGAATACCCGATCTTTTCCAAAAGAACAAAAATCCAAAGAGTTGACCCATTTATCAGTCAGGATTCCATTAATGGTGATCCGTTTAGTAACGTCAATCTCAAGCATCTTGAAAAGTAAATTACCAAAAGTTTCTTCCACAGAGTTTTCAAACATATTGTTGAATTCACTTTCACCCGTAAAATCACAAATATCTTTTAATTCATGTTCCGTCGAAAGCTTAGATTCATACTTGGCAAATACATCATCCTCTTTGGAATCAGCAACTTTCCAAATTGCATATTTCCCAACAATAAGTTTTTGTAGGATACAACCCAATGACCAAATGTCCGAAATTGAAGAATCATATTTCAAACATCTAAAAATTTCAGGAGCCGCTAGTATTTTAGATCCAATGATACCATAACTATAAACATCACCATTCTTTTGAATTGTTGATGATGATGAACCAAAATCAATGATTTTCAAATTCCCGTACTTATTGACACAGCAATTCTCCAATTTGAGATCCCTATGATTAATAGCATTCAATCGTAAATGAGAAACCCCGTTTAGTAGTTGTTTGAAATAACATAATTTCTGCACTAAAGGAATACCTTTGTTTGAACGTAATAATTTATCCAATGGAATATCAACGTATTCAATAATGTAAACCGGTCTCTTTTTATTAATAACAAAAAAATCAAAAAATTGGACAATGTTTTCATGAATAGGAATCAAATTATGTAGAATCGCCTCTTGTTGAATCCTATCAATGTATTCTGAATTTGTTTCATGATTATCTTCTTTTGGAAAATAATGTTTCACAGCACAGACTTGTCCTAATTTATCACTTTTATATAATGATACAGCTGCTGTAGTACCTTTCCCTAATAAACAGACTGATTTCCCATATTTTGATGTGGGGAAGGTAAGATAAGATTTAAGTTTCTTGCTCTTGTGGTTGTGGCCATCAATCACTGTTGTTATATCAGAACATGAAGAGGTGTTTAATGGTGATGGATACTCTTGGATTTTGCCTGATTTTTCATTTTTCTTCGACCTAAATTTTTCCTTCAAACCATTGAAATTAACCATTCCATAGCTGACTTATGAAAAATAAGAAACACAAAAGTGATTTAGATGGGTGGGCAGTCATGATATAGATTCTGTTTGATATCAATTACCTATCTTACAACTCTGACAAAAAAATCCTGGGTTAAAACAATAGTAGTGGACCTACCAAGAACCTTTCCATAGATCATAATGGCTGTTTTAACATAGATATAGACTTTTTTGAAAGAATTCAAGTTACAATGTTGATTCTAACAACCATACATAATAAATTCCTCGAAAAACTTATTCCTTAAAAAACTAATTTTTGAAGTACCAATAAATATAGTATTGTCTACATTTTCTTCTATAGAAAGAGTCTCATCGATCAACAGCCAACGAACTTGTGATCGGCTGTGCCGATCAAACGATTGCCTGATTTGGAAATTTTTCAGGCCCTCCTCACGCTTTGGCACTCTCCTACTGTTGGTCTTCTATTTCTGATAATCTATGTGTTTCCACATAACCACTTGTATATATAAACTAATACCTACAAATATACAAATGTGTATATCCACCTACTAACACTAAAACCAAACAACCTTCCCCCCTACCCGAACTCCAGCGCAAAACAACACTCAAATAAGTGGTCAAAATATAACAACAACAGGGTTTTATCCACTAAGCGCGATTTGCACACAATGCCCATGTCATATAATAAATAAATGTTATTTCCCTTTTTGTGCAATGGGGTTTTTTTTCGCCGAAAGCGTTATCCAGTAAGGGAGTAAAAATATTTTATTATCTCCATAAAAGACATGACCTTCATAAAAATGATATAACTACTTTTAGTTGTATAGGTGTAATAGCTTTGTACTTTAGCGTCGTACGGCATTAGTATAGAACCTTTATTATTACAAGACTAATAAATTAAAAAGATAAAAAGGTCACCAACTACCGTACGTAGGGATAATTAACTTTCTGGTTTGTTGGAGTTAGATATATCCTTTTAGGTGATAAATACTGGACCGGTGGGCCATTCCGCTTATACTAATCAGCCACGTAATACTTGCAATCTCCTATAACTATCCTTTTTTCGAATCCGTTTTATTTCTTATTGACTGACTTCCTTTAAAACTTGAAGCTACCTACCCAGTCAGTCACCATTTATTATACTATACTATGCAAATCTGATTTAAAGGACTTTTTCCTTTTCTTCAGTGCTTAAAACTCAACCCAAAAATGTTCTCGGACATTCCAGACGACTTTTATTCCATTCAAACTCCCAGCATTATAGATTTGCTAGAGGCTACAAAAAATGTTGATATATCAAACTTTAAAACTCAATACAACGAAAATAATGACAAATTTACTCCTACAACACCTTCATTACAATCTATGATGATGAGAAAGCGTTCCACTTCATTCTCTAGAAATAACTCCATAAGATTATCAAGAGACTCTCAATACTCATTTTCCCCTTCTTCTTGTTCAACATTTTTAACTTCCCCATCTCTACCAGAAATACATACAACTGGTTATTATAGTTGCATGTCTACACCATTAACAACAGATAGTTCCAATGAAGAAGAGTACTTTTTTCAAAGAGAAATTTGTGATGATGATGATTATGTGACTAAAACTAGTTTAAGCCAAGAAAGGGAACTAATAGTTTTCAGATCACCTTTATCATCGTTGGAATCATCAACAGAACATTCAGAAGGAGAAGATGAATCAACAAGTATAACACTTGAAAAGAAAAAATCAACTGTTGAACACCATCATCCACTGTCTAAACCAGTTTCACCTTTAGAATCTGTTTCTGTTTCTTCCGTCCCACTTAAAATATCAAAATCTGACATTTTGTCACAAAAAATAAAATCCAATTTAACAAAATCAATAAATCTAATTAAATCTCATACTTCTTCATTAATAAACAACTTATCAACAAATATTTTACAATCTCCAAATTTCCATAATGTCTTTAATATAGAGAATTTAACTGTCACTGAAAGAAGAATCATACTATTAGATGAGAAAGAGATCCCATTAAGAACATTCAAGGTTTCAAATCAAAATAATCAACAACAACAACAACAACTAATGATCAGTTTATCTATATCATCCAAAAGTAGACAAATCAACAATCATAACTTTGAATTAGAAAAAAGACAAAGAGAACCAAGAATCAACCCTGACTTCTTGAGATTGTATGCATTAGATACGTCTGCCAAATGTAAAGGATACTTACCTGTTACTGATTGCGAAATTGATTTATATGAAGAAGAACTTGAATACCAACAGGGTTGTTCTTCCTCATCAGAAACGGCTTCCGAGGAAGATCACGATGATTCAACGTCTATCCACTCAGTTGATTCAGTCGATTCATACTTTAGTGACATTTTGATTCCTTCAAACGGATTATCAAAAAGGGAAAAAACTGAAGAAAATTTACAAAAACTGAAAGTAGCATCTTTATCAAGAAGAAAATTATGGAACTATGTTATTCTAGCTCCAAGATCCGATTCGACTTTACATTTCTCAAACTATATAGATGCAACCCAACCAACAAATACCCAAACCACCTCCACAATGAACACAAAACGAAAGACATTACCTTGGTTAAATTTATCAAGTATCCATGAAAACAACAAGAAAGCTACCCGTTTGGAAAAAATTGGTGGTCATAATGGACATGGATATTTAAAAGGCTCCCGCCACGTTCAATTTGTTGTTAAAGGTTGGTACAATGAACGATGGGTTGCGTCATCATAACACCATACAATTCTATTCAATTCAATTCAATTCTCGATTCGCTATAAGCAATGAAGCAGCTTTGTATTCTACAAAGTCTTTATTTTACTTTATTTATTTTATTTATTTATTTGTTTATTTATCCAATGCTTCACTTCAATGACATCGCTAATTTTTCCACTCCCCAACATATATAGTGTTTATATGTTTAATGTATTCGTTTTCCACCCTTTTTTCCGCAAATCAGACCACCGTCAAGTATTTTTCCTTCGTAGAAACTACTTATCAAGTGACCCAGATCTCCCCTTCTTCAAATCCCCTATTCTTCAATACCCGAGACTCCATTGCACCGCCACACCACCTCACAACACCTAACAGTCTTCCCCACCATCTCCCCCTCCCCCACGCAGTGCCAGCCACGTACCCCTCTCCTTTTAATTTCTAGTCAGTGAATCATCTTTTGATTCTCGTTTAAAAGTCCCCATCCACAACACACACAAACTCGCCCGCGAATCATCGCTCCAACAATCTATTCGGGAAATTAACCACTAATACCTATGACGTTTTTTTATCCAATTTCGACAATCATCATTTATGCTCTTGTTTGCTTTCCATTGCCTTCCTCTATATAAACTCATTTCTTCTTTTTTTTCTTATAACTCAATTGCTTTTTCAAGAATTATTATATAAATACTGCAATTTCAGCTTCTCCAAATAAAAATAAAAAATTCAGCTTTAAATCTATATTTCTACTCACAATGTTCAGATCTTTGATTGCTGCAACTTCCAGACAATCAACTAAATCCTTATTCAAACAGTCTCAATTTTTAAGAACAATGTCAATTAAAGTCGGTGATAAAATTCCAGAAGGTATCCCATTATTCGAAAAGAACCCTGGTGATAAAGTCAATTTAACAAAAGAACTAGCTGGTAAGAAATGCTTGATCCTTGGTGTCCCAGGTGCTTTCTCCAGTGCATGCTCCGAAACAATGATCCCTGGTTACATCAACAAATCAACAGATTTCATCTCTAAAGGTTACGATTCAATGATTATCATTTCAGTTAACGATGCTTTTGTCATGAACGCCTGGAGAGAATCTTTCAACGTGAAACCAGACGCCTCAAACGTTTCATTCTTTGCCGATCCAGAAGCTAAATTCACAAAAGCTTTAGGATTGGAATTTGACGCTACTGCTTTCTTCGGTAATAAAAGATCAAAGAGATACTGTCTAGCCGTTGATGATGGTGTTGTTATTGGTGAATTTGTTGAACCTGATAACGTTTCAGTTGATGTTTCTGCCCCAGAAAAGGTTATCAAGGAATTACCAGGTTTAGAATAAATTCATAACCACAGTGTGCTTGTTTTTTAATCGATTAATTATGGTTTATTTAATATATAATGATGACGATTTGTTGTTCTGTGTTTTCTTGGTGTTTTTCATTCTAATTTCCTCTATATCTATGTATTTGTTTGCTGTTATCATTCCTAATATGGATGATTTAAAAATGTTACGTTATTTTTGTTGACAAGTTTCCAAAAAAAAACAAAAATAATCAAAAATAATGAAAGTTTCCCTTGGCATTTTATAAACTACTTTGTAAACTTAAAACGTCATAATTGTATATATTTATTAATGTTCAAACTATTGGATATATAAAATAAATAGGTTGAACCGCTATTTTATTCATCAAGTTCATTCCCACTACCACTACTACCGCTCTGCGTAACATCGTCATCAACTTCATCTATTACACTATCTACTACACCATCCGACTTACGAGCAACAGGCGTCAAAGATGGTGTAACCTCTTCACTTTCTTCATCTTCAGTCAATTCGTCAGATAAATTATGGTCTAACTTTGTAGTTAATTTATTGAGCTTCAAATCCGGCTTCCCAAACGTTAAAGACTCAGTATCTTCATCTTTAATCATATCATCTACTGTAGCATCACTTTCTGTTTCATCATCCCGATTAACTTCTTCTCGCCTTTCAACAACCCTTTTCTTCCTCCTCACAGGGCTGCCATCACGAGGAAACACAGGTCTCTTTTCATCGATTACTATGTTCTTTTTTCTCTTTCTTGGACTCACTTCAAGGATCTCTTTCAGTATCTGCTCCTTAAGTTTTTCATCATATTCAAACTTGATTGGCTTGTTGGGTAATTGACTATTGATTAAAAGTCCAGTATCTTTTCTTATACTTGTATAATCTTCAGTATCAGATTTTTCTGCAGGTTTAATACCATTCCCGTCTCTTAATTGTTGGTTCTCCAACAATAGTTTTCTAATGTACAATTTCTTCTCATTGACTAATGGAATAACAGTTTTGTAGATCCTTTCTTGTTGTCTTTTCAATGATCTTTTAAATTGTTCATAACTTTCAATAGAAGCTCTTAAGTCAATATCCAATTGATTTCTTTCATCCAACAGCCTCTTAATTATAGCCTTATATTTTAATTCATCTTCATACTTTTCTATAAGTTGCTCTTCAATATTCACCCCAGTAGTTTCATTACTAACTTCCTTCATCGTAATACAAAACAAACGTTTCGGTAGACCCTTGATTTTCTTTGAGACAACAAACTCTAAATCATTACCAGCATCGACTAACGTGAAATTATAGTCAGTGTCAAGTATTCCATCAATTAACACTTTCCTAAGCCATTTCAACCAAGGTTTATACGGCATGTTTCTAATAGGTCCAATTGGTAGGAAATTAGAGTTTGTGCTTTCAAATTCCCCTGAAAACGATTTCGAACCTGTTTTGGCGAATAGTTTGAACTCCAATGGATTATTGCCATTACTATCATAATTATCCTCAGTTTTCAAAAGTCTTCGAGGATCAATAATGTATTCGGAAACTTCATCCAATTGATCACCTAGGATGGGATCTTGTTCATTATTGTTAACCGTTGAAGTCATTGATTTGGACCTCGGTATCACCACCTGAACTAGGACTTTACCAGTTTGAGCTGAATATGATGAAAGAATTGCTCGGTGTGCCATAATGTTGCAGTGTCCTTGATTTATACCTGACCGGATAACTATAGTTGGCTTGACTATACTTTCATTACATCCTTGATGGATGTATTCTTTACCTCTTCTAGTTATATACCGCTTTGGTTAAAGTGGACTTTATTCATTCTGGGGGTGAGCGCGCACGGATATAAAATTAGCAGTCCGATTGAATTTGATACAAGCGTGAATTTTGAACACACTGTAAACATATATATATTTAGATTCCAAAACTAGTTAGTTCTCTTACACCAAGGTGCTTTTATTTACAGTAACAGTAATTCAATTACTATCAATTACAGAAAAAAACAATAAAAACACAATGGTATGTCTTTACAAAGATCTTTAGTTTAGCTTTTACCCAACAGGACGAAGTTCAACAATACTAACTACTTACATCAACTTCTATGTCATTATAGGAACATCCAGCTATTACATTAGGAGGATTATCACTAGTCGGTGGTGTTATGGGGTACGCTAAAAAAGGTTCATTACCTTCTTTAGTTGCCGGTGTTTCAGTTTCTGCTATTTATTTCGGTGCTGGTTACTTATTGAAAAATAACATGGAATACGGTATTCACACTGCTCTTGCCGCTAGTACTATCATGCTAGGTGCTGGTGTTAGCAGATCCTTAAAAAGTAATTTCAAACCAGTTCCTGTTATGCTTGCTGTTTTAGGTGCTACATCTACGGCTTACTACGGTTACAAGTATACTGAATTCTATTAAGTGAACAATTGCTTAACGTCTTTTATGTCTTGCCCTCATTTCCTGTTTATATATCTTTTTTGAAGGGCAATCAATTTTTTTTTTCAGAAAAAATAATATAAGTATCAATATTGTGTAAAACATGAATATATTAACATTACTATCGGTACTATTATAGATGTACGTATACAAAGTGGTAAAAAAATCTCATCATCAAAATTAGTGTAAATGTTTGTTTCGTAAAAGAGTCATGATTGAATAGCTTTAACAAATTCAACCATGTAAACTGGGTTAACTTTCACAACCGTTGGAAAAACAATTTCTCCTGTATTTGTTCTGATAATTGAACAAACAATATCTCTACCATCATTACCTTGGATGATACAGCGCAATGTGTTGACATTTGGATCTGAGACGCACACTCCATCGCATAACCAACCGGACAAATCTTCTTTTGTAAATGGTTCAGCATCTATTGGAGCTTTCGTTTGTTGAATACTACTTTTCTTATTATCATCATCATCATCATCACGGTTTTGTCTTTTAATCAATAATGGCTTCACTCCAAGAAATTCATACCCATTCAAACCTTTATGTATCCCAAAACCTTTATACTTACTATAACTTTCTTTTAAAGCCCAATATTGACTTAGGTATCTCAATTGAGACTCCCTATCATTAGCCAATTCACCACTGAACATTACCTCCAATTCTTTGATTTCATTGACGGTAAAAATATCACGAAACTCGGTATTATAAAAATCGTTCAAATCTTGGATCCAGAATCGATCAATATCTTTTGGATTAGCTAAATCCAAACCCAATTCGGTAGCCTTCTTATCATTAGTACAATCACCAAAGTCGATAATTAGTGAAACAAATCCATCCTCATCTGACAAATTATACGAATAATTTCTGTTTGTTAAAAACGGTTTTCCAAATTCTTCTCTACTAACGCATAGTTTATCCCATACCAATTCTCCCGCTTCATAACAACTAACTGCATACTTCAAAAACAAAGCATTCAATAAGCTCAAACTTCTATCCAATGAATGTTTTTTGTTTCTTATTGCCAGTTGATGCTTCAAAGATAACATTCGTAAACTTATTTCCATGTTGAAATCGTCCGATAAATACGATTGGATTTCAGGATCATTGATGTCCATATAAAAAAAATATAGGTTGTTGTTGTTGCATGATTGTTCCTCTTTTTGCGCTATCACAGCTTTGAAAGACTTGAATGTTTCTTCAAATACCATGTAAATCTAAAAACTTGTAGTATCTTAATTTCACGCTGGTTTGTTCAAAAATGATATTTAATAATTTCTGTGTTATAAATATATGAAAGCTCAGGGTTCTTCAATGAATTATGTTGAATCTTTCAAGTGAAACAAACTAAACAAGCAGATGATAGTTATTTATACGAAAGAAGTAATCCAGCTGTATAATTTGTTGTTTTAAGTTGTAGAGCTTCAACGACAATATGATTTGATCAGGTGACTTGGAGTGTACAATCGACTAGCCAACAAATAATCAGCGAACGAACAAGCCCGAAAATAGAAACCCAAAATGTAAGAAAATATAAGCTAATAAGAGAAGCAATAATAATTAATTGATTGACTCACAACCTATCTTACCCTGTAAGAATATTAACGGATTTCAATTCGGTTATTTGTAAAAATGATATAAACATTGATCCAATTAACTATAAGCTTGTAATGGTACTACTACATACCTTTAACCATATAGATATAGATGATAATTGAGAAGGAAAGGAAAGTGAAGAAACCGACTGATAACAAAAAAGGAAACTGGTCAAATATTCAGCCTTGGCGTTTGTGGCTCAGCGGGTAACTTTTTTTTAAAACAATCGACCCGTCGAGATGGTTTTAGATATGACCGACCTGAAAATTTTTTATATATCAAAAATCACAATCACTTATCAATTTGACCTTTATTTCCTTCTATATATATATACACCACAAGAGACAGACACCGATCAGATCAGATAATCCAAACAATGACAGAAGATATACAGACCCCACAACAACAAAAAGATACGAAACCAGCTCTTGAATCAAGACTAGGAAGAGATTCACCTTTTGATTTTGGACAAAGATACCTTACAAATGAGGAAGAAATTTTCAATTACAACGCTTGGGATAATGTTGATTGGGATGACGAACAGTTGAATGATTTTGAAGAAAAAATTCAAAGACAAAAGCAAGACCCAGTCTCTGAATTTGATAAGAGAGTATTCAATCAAAAACCAGCTAAATTCTGGGATATTTTTTATAAAAACAACAGAGAAAATTTCTTTAAAGATAGAAAATGGTTACAAATTGAATTCCCATCTTTATACCAAGCAACAAAAGAAAATGCAGGTCCTAAAAGTATCATTGAAATTGGATGCGGACCTGGTAACACACTTTTTCCTATCTTACAACAAAATCAAAACCCTGATTTGAAATTATTTGGATGCGATTATTCAAGTGTAGCTATTGATTTAGTCAGAGCTAATGAATTATACGAACCTAATTTAAGTACCGTTCATGGATCTGTTTGGGACTTAGCTAACCCTGATCTACAACTGCCAGAAAAAGTGGAGCCAAATTCAATTGATATTGCAGTTATGGTTTTTGTTTTCTCAGCATTGAGTCCCGATCAATGGAAACATGCAATCCAAAATTTAGTTAAAATGATGAAACCTGGTGGACACATATTGTTTAGAGATTATGGTAGATATGATCTAGCACAAGTTAGATTTAAGAAGAATAGATTACTTGAAGATAACTTCTATGTTAGAGGTGATGGTACTAGAGTCTATTTCTTTACCGAAGAAGAACTTAGAGAATTGTTCTGTGAAGGTGGTGAATTCATAGAAAAAAAAATTGGTACCGATAAGAGACTGTTGGTGAACAGAAAGAAACAATTGAAAATGTACAGATGTTGGTTACAAGCAATGTTTGAAGTTCCTGAAGCTTCTAATTAGGGTGAATGCATTATCTAAGACACGACACAATTTTTCTTATATTTTTGGCATTCCAAAATATGTACCTATATACCTAATATTTAATTAATAGAATAATAAATTCAATCCTTTCGGGTTATCATCTTGATCGAAACATGTAGGAAACTATCCAAATACTTCATGGTAATATACAAGTCTATAAGGGGAGCATCTAATGGTAGCACTATTCCATGACTGACAGGGTAAGATATTGTATACATCAACGTTGAAGGAAACAAATCAGGTACTAGATCCTGTAACAAACTACCAAGTGTAATTTTCCGTGATATGTTCTTCAATACTGGTTGTAATAGCTTATTTGAAAGTGGTAAATGTACTTTGATAGGTAGATTTTTCAAATTTGTAATGTTTGCTGGTAACAGCTTCCTAAAGATATTTTCAAAAAATATTGAGTTTTTAATCATTATAGATTGATAAAACTCATTAATTTGTTGTTTTGGCATGTTCATTATTATTTTACTGGATCCATTCAGAATATAACATGTTTCTTTAAGTTGATTTATCCAATAAGTTTTCAAAAAATCTGTGTCAGTTGGTGGATCAATGGGTATGATATATTCAACTGGATAATTATCATATTTTAAAACAATCTCCCATATTTTACTGTATCCATAACCAGTTCCATTATTTTCCTCCTCCGTATCCCCATCAATATCAGTACTTGTCAAATCGTACAATAACCCAACAGGCAAGTTCCATTTCAAGGGAACATTCTCAAATTCAAACCACCAATTATTTAATCCTAACAATTTCTTATCAGTTATTTTTGATTTAAAAAAGTTTAAAAGATCAGGTAGCATAAAATGAAGGTATGCATTCCTCCCTATTGTAGTATAATATTGTAAATCGTTATCGGATTCAGTTGTTAACGATGGGTCAAGTTTAAATCTGGTATTGATCGTGCCTTCCCAGAGCTTGGATATTATTTCCGATGAACTCATATTATACTGTATTAAAATTTGCAAGTAGGTAAAGCTAGTCAATTGATCGATATACACAAACAAAGATAGATCATTCAAGGGTACACATCTCTATATATTATAATAGATGGAGGACGCTAATCTTTATAATAGATATTTTTTGGAGCTTATATATGATGACATAATCCATGCGTTTATCTTTAATGCTTACCGAGATTTCGACGCAAATGATACAATATACATCGATGTTTGGATCTAAACAGAAAAAGATGTAGTTTAAATCAAAAGGGAAACATAGAGTTTATACAAAGAAAAACACAAAGGTAGGGAAAGAAAACAAAAGAAGTAATACACAAAGTATAGACCAGTGCTTTCAAAATCTATAATTTAAGAAGAATATGAGGAGGGGTAAAAATAAAGTAAACGTACAAAAATTCTAGTTTTGTTAACTTATACTTGCCTTTATTTATTTGGAATTTAGAAGAATATGTGTTATTAAATGCTCAACATTTCAAGGTTTAATTATTTATAAGTTCTTAATAACTTCTTCAGTGAAATGAGTAGTTGAAGCAGTACCCTTTAAATCTCTAGTTCTGTTAGCTTCACCAGATGCAATGGTCTTTAAAACAGCATCTTCAATCTTATCAGCATAAGAGTTTAAGGTCATGTGTCTCAACATCATACATGATGATAATAATAGTGCGGTTGGGTTAGCCAAACCCTTACCGGCAATATCTGGAGCGGAACCGTGGACAGCTTCGAAAATGGAAACCTTGTCACCCATGTTCCCTGATGGAGTTAAACCTAAACCACCAATTAAACCAGATGATAAATCGGACATGATATCACCGTATAAGTTTGGCATAACCATCACTAATGGCTTGTAGTCAGATGGATCAGCACATAACTTTAATGAAGTGTTATCTAATAGTTCGTAGGATAACTTGATATCTGGGTATTGCTTACCGATTTCCTTAGCAGTTTCAACAAATAAACCATCGGATAATTTCATAATAGAAGCCTTGTGGACAACTAAAACTTCCTTCTTACCAACAGACTTGGCGTATTCGAAAGCGTATTTGATTACTCTAGCAGAGGCTTCTTTGGTAATCAACTTGATAGATTGAACAACACCTGGAACGATTTCGTGTTCGATACCGGAGTATTCACCTTCAGTGTTTTCTCTGATTAAAACAGTGTCAACACCATCGTATGGGGTCTTGAAACCTTCAACAGACTTACATGGTCTAACGTTAGCGAACAAACTGAAAGTTCTTCTTAAAGTTAAGTTCATGGATTGATGACCCTTGCCAACTGGGGTAGCTAATGGACCTTTTAAGGCAACCAAGTTTTTGTTAATTGAGGCAACGGCATCGGCTGGGATGGTGGTCTTGCCGTTAATCAAAGATGGAGTAACATCAACAGATTCCCATTCAATTGGAACTTGGGCAGCAGAGTAAATCTTGGTAACAGATTCAGCAATTTCTGGACCAATACCATCACCTGGAATCATGGTAACAGTGTAGATACCGTTGGCATTTGGCTTACCAGTGAATTGACCAGTGAAAGTAGAGTTGTTTCTGATCAATGAGTTGATTGATCTTCTTGAAGTTGCGAATCCTAAGTTTCTTAACATTTTGAAATTATAAATATTTTATGTATGAATGTAGGCGTGTTGGTTATTGGAAAGGGTATAGGAAAAAGAACAACAACAGATAAATGAATTGTTACGATCAATGATTTGTTTAATAAATCTAATGCGCTTGTCGAAAAAGATGGAAGAATGAACAAAGAATCAACCAGGTAGTAAGGTTCTTGTTTGCCAATTGGAAAACAGGTGGAGTGCAATTTCGAGATGCTCCGATTCCGTGTGTGCAAGCACCATTTATTTGTCTGTACTAAAAATTAATGATCTTTACTTGATCCCACACGGTTTGTTCCTTTAGGTTGTGGTATGCGGTGGTTGACCTACGAGAAAGTTCCCACACTGGGCAAGTCTCTCTTCTGATAACCTTCCACGCGTCATGCCCTATGGACACGCTCTGGTAGGTATTATACACCACCACGCCCCTGGTGGTGGTAGTAACGACAAGGATCGATCGATCACTCACTCGCTGGATGCCCGAACTCGAACCCGATCAAACTCCTCGCACCGGGCGGCTCTAAAAGTCCGAGCTCGGATTCGCTGCCAAAAAATGGATTCTTGTTCCTCTCGAATTTTTTGTATGGAGTACGGAGACATAAATATACCGACTCTTAAATCAAAACATCAGGCTGTGCGAACTAATATTTAGCGTTCCCTTTTTTAATGAGGTTCATCCCGCCAAAAATGACTAAAAACTATAACACTATTGCTCGCCAATATGCCAACTAAAAAAAATGTTTAAATCATTGTAAAAGTTTATAGAAGTAAAACAAAACAGTATAAATTAAACTAAATAGTTTTATCTCAAAGATGCCAATATATATTCTCAATAACTATCAAAAATCTTTTCTGAATCTAAATTTAAGTAAAGCGAAATAAGCAACTAACAAAGCAACTACATTGACAACAACAAATATCCAAAAGATACCAAAATTTCTCCAAACATCACCAAAATACATGTTCAAATTTCTTGTGAATTCTTCTCCAGACGCATAAGTACAAAAGGTACAGAAGGTAGTTTGCGATTCACTAATTAAATACCCACCTTTATCAGCAATGTATTGAGCCATGTAATCACCACAGTTCGATCCAAGTTGAGGTGCTAATAGTGCATATTCACTGTTATCGCAAACAACAGGTCTTTGATCAAACAGAATAGTCATTAGACTCTGTAAAAAGTAGGTGAATGGTGAAGTGTAATAAACGGTATACTTCCAGAAACCTGGAATCAAATCATAAGGTTGCATAGCACCACAGAACACCACCAATAATGAAAACAAAAGAGAAGATAAAACACCGGAAAGCAAGATGTTTGGTGAGGCGTACAAGAGACCCACGGCAAATGTCACGTAGAATAATTGGAACATGATGGAATAGGTTAAATAAAACAAACCGACTCTGTTGGAGTTTGAATTAACACCCATGGTGAAATAGAAGCAAAGGAAACATAACGACGCACCAAAGATGGACAATGGAACTTCAACAGCTATTTGAGTTAACGGTAATATAGACCAATTATAAGATTTGAGTTCTCTTTGTTCAAACAAGACTTTTGCGAAGTTACAACGGTTTTCAATTTGATGAATCAATGGTGAACTCACAGCAAGGATGATGAAAACTGCAAACATGGTGGATTGAATCGATTTTATGGAATGGTCAACTTTCCAAAAACTGAAACCAACAAATAATCCACAGACGATGTATAAGAGTAAGATTGAAGTTAAATAATCGTTGTTTCTAATAAGTTCCAGGTACGATCTTCTCAAAATAACTAGGAATTGTCTAGAGTATGGAATGGTTGGTTTTTTGTTCTTATCAGATGCCATCAATGCTGATGCCATTGATGCTGATGCTGATGAAGCTAAGATATTTCTATCCATTTTAAATAATTCAATATTCAGTTGAGAGTTTTCTTTAGATTCCAGCCACAACCGTTTCCAATCAGTTTCATCACTCATTAATTCAATGATATAATCGGCAACATTTTCATTGTCTTCACATTTTCTAACAACTTCATCATGCTTTTCAAAATATGGTAAGACTGATGTAATTGAACCGAAAAACGTTTGATAACCTTTTTTCAATAACAAAACTTTATCAAATTGATCAACTAATGTTGGTGAAGGTTGATGAATTGTGCATAAAATTGCAATCCCCATTGTTGTACTCAAATTCCTTAAACATTTGACAATATTATAAGCTGAAATATTATCAAGACCGGATGTAATCTCATCAACAAATAATACCTGAGGCTTAGCAACTAATTCAATACCCAAACTGATCTTCTTTTGAAGCTCTAAATTCAAACCTTTAATACGGAAATGTTCATAGTTTGTCAAACCTAATAATCTTAAGACCTTATCAATGTATGGATCATCATTATCTAAATTCTTAAGTTGGGAATGAGTAGTTAGAATTTCTTTCACTGTTAATTGATCAATTAACAACTCTTGTTGTTCAACATAACCAGTTGAATCTAAATCTATTGAAACTGTACCGCTTGTTATTTTACCTTGATTAAACTTATTTGAAATGGTGTTCAATAGAGTTGTCTTACCGGCACCTGAAGCTCCCATTAATGCAATTAATTCACCTTCTTTGATATACCCATTGATATTATTCAATAATTCAACTCCATTATCCAATGAATAAGAAAGGTTTTGCCATTTGTAACCAATACCATCAACCAGTATTGATGATGAATTATCCTTCTCTGGAATATGTTGGAATTTTTCAACATCAACCAACGAAGAATTGTCATTACTATCCTGTTGCTCCTTACTATCTTGAATAGTCAAAGTTGAGATTTCATTGAACTTACCGGTTGTCAACAGTTCACAGCCAATTAACTCAAATGCAATAAAGCCTAAATAAAATCCAATCAAGATTCCGAAATTTCTCCAAACATGACCAAATTGATAATTGAAAGCAGCTGCTAAATAGGCATCACCTTTGACAAAGTCATTACCTAGAGTAGCACCTTCCCAAGCACATATCTTTTGATCAACGGGAACAGAATCATAAAACTCACCAGTTGGAACTAAGTTGTTACAATCCATGATCTGCCCATGTAATTGCAATGTCAACAATGATTCAAATGAATACGTCAAAGGATCTGTATAAGCCAACCAATATTTGAACCAAACAACCATTTTGTCAAGTTGAACAACGTACGAAGCGTACATTGCAAGCCAAAGCAACACCAAACCAGATATTGAATTAGCAATGGCAACAGTTTTACTCAATCTTGCAATCATATGATATAACTGATTGGTAACTAGTGTTGAAGACAGTAAGAATAAATAAAATCCAAAAAACCCACCAGTTGTACTGTTTAAGCCACATGTGAAGTAGAAGACGATTAAAAATAGGAAAACACCAGCTGCTTTGAAAGGAACCTCACAAATGATATCAGCCAGTGATTCAATTGATGGCCTGTAGAAAAGGTAATCTTTTGCTTGCTTTATAGTGATTAAAGAGTTACCAAAATTCATGGCAACTTCAGAAACGGCAATGAAGACGTAAAGTAACAAACAGAAGTAAATAACAGATCCTCTTGCAAATGAACCAAGTGTTGTCATCTCTAACCTTAAGAATAAAGTACCAATACAGACAGCCAAAAATATAAATGATGCTATTTGGACCAAGTAATATATGTAGTTATTGACATGGCTATAAAATGATCTCTTCAAACATGCACCGAATTGTTTGACAATGCTAACTTGATAAGTGGATTGTATTTTTTTACTTGTAGACTTGTTACTATTAACCACTTGATCAACCTCTTTCTTTAGCTTTTCGAATTCAATAGAACTTATCCACCGTTGTTGGAATTCTTCAGGAGTTTTAGGGATATTTTCAATTCGAATTGAAGAATCAATTATTTCTAGTTTTTGTTCAAAAGTGATCTCATCATCAATGATCAAATCGATGAGTTCCATTGTTGTTTGTCTTGAATTACTTTTCATATATCCTAACTTGGCGAAATAAGGTTCAATATTTTCGGTTCTACCAAAAAAGATTTGTTTACCTTTATATAAAACCAAAACCTTATCAAATTGATTAAATATAGCTTGTGAACCTTGATACAATGTACAAACAAACACCTTGTTATACTCCAATGCAAGATTCTTCAAAGTTGTAATGTAATTTAAAGCAGTTGTCGAATCCAAACCTTTTGTTGAGTTATCTAAACAAGTGATTGAACCGTTTGAAATCAAAGTTTCAATGGTCGATAATCTACGTCTCTCACCACCGGATATACCTCTAACAACTTCACCATCTCCAACTTTTGTGTTTATTGTATGCGCAGCTTGGAAAGCTTCTAATAATTCCAAAACCAATTGTTTTCTATCCTCCTTGGTGAACTCATTTGACATCATACACGAAGTTGCTAGTTCTAACGTTTGACTGACAGTTAAACGGGGAAGGTGAATATCATCTTCAGAACTGAATACCAATTGATTAAAGGACTGAAGGTTCGTTCTTAAAATCGAATCGTTGTTTTTCGAAGAATGTTCAACAAGTTTTTTCAATAGGATCGTGTTTGAATGTTTTGGTCTACCCAAAACCAAGCACAATTCACCTTGATTCACTAAAAGGTTGATACCATCTAAGATCTTTGTGTTTTGATAAGGTTGAAATAGATTCTTTAAAGGGTTAGAAGAGACCAAATTTGTTCCAAATAAAGTAAAAGATAAGTCTAAATGTTTGACTTTGGTTTCAATTGTTAGTCCACTGATACAAATTGTAGAAGGTATGGATGAACTAAAGAACTTTTCCATGTTTCTGTTGTAATGCTTGTTGATAAAAATTAGACTTTGATTCTTAAAATTGACACTTGATGGATAATATAGTTTGGGGTATAAAGTGGTTTTATTATAGTAGTTTGTTACAGAGGTATCTTAATTCTCTGTTATCAATGCAATATGTTCAAATTGACTGTCCTATATATATATATATATGATGTGAAAATTAACATGCCAGCCCAATTTTTTAGACAAAAAATGGTTGACAAGAGATCTGAGTTGATCTTTCACGTCCCACAATTGAATGATTGAGATCAAATAAACTCATAAGGAAACAAACAGAACACTTATTATCCCCTCCTGGAGGTGGAGGGGGGGACAGGAAAAAAGAATTAAAGCCGATCATGGGTTGTTTGTACATATTGAAATGGTAAACTATTTACCTTTTAATCATTATTTACATTTACCAGCCAAAATAACCTATTTAATTTATTCTAAACGAGAATACGTTTGTAAAAGTTTAAGGTGGGCCGAGTAATTTAATTAAAATGCTTTTTTAAGCTTTGCCTAATAGTCAACGCCACACATGAGCCACTCTATTCACCTCCTCCATCCCATCCCATCTCCTTGTGCTATTTATTTCACTGAATGATGCTTTTCTATGAATCCATCCAATTTATACTTCTATCTTGAAGTTACAGATACAATACCAAATACACAATTGAAACTACACTATTAAACCAACAAACTCTCTGATTCAGTTCTAATCAATCGCTTCCGTTCCACTTGTTGAGAGAGAGAGAGAGAGAACCCAACCTTTTTAGCCCTTCGTCGTACCCTTTGGATCACCACACGGTGACAGCCCATTTTTTTTCAAATTAATTCTCCCAACGAAAACAGGGGATTTAGCCATTGTATTTAATTAGCATCGTTTACACCATCAGTTATAATGATTTCTGAAAAAAAGGGGGGAATGCCACCCATTAGTTCACAGTCCCATGTACCCAAATTGGGTACTTGAACACAATATTCCGCATTTGGTAACTCTGGCCAACGGAATGAAAAAAAAACAGACACATGTATATATAGTTCAACCCAATCCCACAATTAATCAAACCATTTTCTTTGTAAGGCTTTCTGTTCCTGCTTATCCAAAAGTATCAAGAAGCTTCCTTTTTTTTTTTTTACGGCAAAACCATATTTTTAAATCAAAGAAACAAAAAAAAAAACCGCATCACCATGAAGTTTTCACTAACATCCTCAATTGCAATCTTATCATCCTTACTTGCCACCTCTGTTAAAGCTGATTTAGATGCTGAACAATTAATTGTAGTTGATGCTTTATTCAATGATATTGCTTCATACCAAAACGACTACTACTCTTTCATTGTTGCCAATGCTGCATCTTTTTCATTCCCATCAGATTTAATCAACGTATACACTGCTTTAACTACATACACAGACGATTCATACACTGAATTATTTGTCACTTTGGATCAATCCGATGCTGATGTTGTCGAATCTTTGATGACTGAATTACCTTGGTACTCAGCCAGATTAGCTCCAGCTATCAGTTCTGCTGAATCTTCATATCCGATGACTGTTGCTGGTGCTTCTAGAAGTTCTGCTGTTGGTGCTTCTTCTTATTTATCAGTTGTTCCAACAACTTCATCAGTTTCAAGTTCAGTTTCTACTGCTGGTCTAGAATCTTCTTCTGAAGCTGGCGCCTCTTCATTGGCCTCAGAGTCATCTTCTTCATCTGAATCTGTTTCATCAGTTGGTGCTGGTAACGTTATTGTTGGTGGTAGTTTAGCCGCTATGGCCACTTTCTTGAGTTTCTTATTGATCTAAACAATTCAAGATACCATACCCCTCAAATTTTATTTTACATAAATATCTTACCTATAATAAATAGATTTCAGTTTAATTGAGCTGTTTGTGCCTACTCAATTATAATAAATTAATTAACTAATAAAACCGACAGCCCGAAAAACCCCATCACTAACGGCGGGCAGTTATCTTGGCATTAATAATTAAGGATCAAGCTTAGAAAGACATATAAGTAAAGCATTTGCTGCGGTAAAGTATTGTAAAGGGTGGTGAACGAAATTGATTATGTCATGATATTATATAATTAATTATATAATATGAAAATATTACATATTCGCCGTGTCAGTAGAAAAGTCTGCCGTGTCCTTAGCAATACCCATAAAGAGCGGGAATATCACGTAATTAATTATTAAGCAATCAGTAGTTTAGCTTATGTCCGTTCAATGTTCATGTCAGAAGGGCTTTTGTCTACATAATAAATTAGATATATCCTTTCTTACGTACACTAATCAGTTAGCTTTTTAATTTATTAATTTGATTATTCTTTTCATAACTGTGTTTTTTGCATAAAGGTGCACTACTAAAGCCCTACAACCTTGATTCTAAGAAGAAAGCTATAGAACCTATATGCGCCTAAAAATAACCATGACACTTTTAAAAGAATTGATATATGTATGTATAAACTATAGGGTATTAGAAACACATCCAGAGAATACTAGTACACAGTTAGAGGTAATTACCCGTGGCTAATAATAAGTCAAGTGATGTGTAACAAAGGAATTAATTTAAAGCTATAAGCAAGGACTGTATATAAATATATGACTGCGTAAGTGTGTATGAACTATATAAGTACAAACATCAGGATCCTTGCCCATACACGTATGAACTTGATCATTGGACTTTATTTATCAGCAAATTAATTACAAATAAAGTGGTCTATATCATAGTTCTTCAGTTCTTTAGTTGTGTATATCTATCTACATTAGTAGAATGATAAGTCACTTACTGCCACCACACGTATATTAAAAAAGCAACGGGATATAGAATGAGAGCCCTATGTATTGAGGAGTAAACAAACGGCTGTGTCGCGTTATATAATTATGCGATGAGGCCAAAGCTTAATTGGAAAACAAAAAGAAAGAGCCTGATTGTGTGATGTTTGATGATTTAACTTGGCTAAAAACTAAATTATACGAATACAGCAAGCATAGGTACAACAATGATAGATACATATTCATTAGGAAGAAGTAAATAAAGTATAAAATTGGGAAGTTAATAAAAAAATTAAACAAAAAAAAAAAAAAAAAGAAAAAAAAAACATAGAACATATAGTAAGTTAGATTTACGTAAAACCAAGTAAATAAATAAATGGTAACAAAAAGAGACAAAAATTCAAAGATAAGTAGAATAGGGGAAACGAGACATTAAAAAAAACCAAACACATCAAAATTCATTAGAAACATTAAAAAATAAAACCATACAAAAACACACAAGTCTAGTTACCAGTACCATCACTTTCATCTTCAGTGAAATAACCCTTAACCTCCGATTCAGAATCATTTTCCTCAGATCTTTTTGGAACATAATCAAAATTTAAAGGAACACCACAAACTTTTTCAGATCTTTTACTTTTCCAATGGTTAAATAATTGATAAGATCTATAAAAGCCTCTACCACAACCCCATTTCAAACCTGTCAATTCATCGTGGCCACGACATCTAAACAGTTTATTTGCATTATTCAAATGGTATTCACGTACATGCCTTCTTAAATCACAATGTGTGGAATAAGTCAATGAACAATTCGAATGTTGACATTTATGTGGCCTTAGTTTTTGATGGACCGAAATATGATGGTTTTTCAAAGTTTCCTTACGTGTGAATGAGTTGGAACACGTTGTACACTTGAATGATCTTTTAGATTTTCTTGTTGATGCTGTAGTTGTAGTTGTTGTAGATGTTGCAGTTGCTGATATTGATGATGAAGGGATTGTCTTCAGTTTTGGGAGATTAACAGCTGGTAAAGCCATTAAATTACTAGAATCAATCAATGATAGAATTCCATTGTCGGTGCTTTGTAGTGACGAATTTTGGAATAATTCATTCTGATCGATTGCACAATTGGAAATACTCGATTTGAATAGCAGTGGAGATGTAACTTGACTTTCACCACCGTTACACGACGAAGCGTTGCTACTCAGCACCGAAGGTGAGGAACAGATAGAGTATTGGGATGGAGTTGATGTATTGGTGTTATCTTCAACTTTAAAAGTACCTAGTAATTGCTCAATGTGACCTTCAGTTAAATTTGGAAGTGGATGACTTTCAAGTTGATCGATTAATTGCTGTAGCAACTGAACGGTAATATGGACTTGTTGTTCATTTTCAACAACATCATCAGTTCTCTGTGTATTAACATTGAAATTTGGCATTGGTGTAAAGGTATAATTGTTTTTCTCAGAAATACTTGGACATGTCGGTATGTTCAAAAATTTTTCGAATCCAAATTGAAAATCCAAATCATTGTGTTGAATACTTTTATTTGCTGAAGTTGATGTGATAGGTGATAAACTTGGTGATAAATTATCAAGATGTGGAGCTTGATTGTTAGCAACAGGCACCAAAAATGAGTCAGCCAAAAGAAAATTCATATCTTTGACGGTATCCATAGAAGAATCAAGATTGGTTGATTTTGGTAAAGGTGGAATGAAATCTGAAGATTGTTGAACATTATTGCTTGTATTTGTAATTGTGACTGTGTTTGAGTTATGGTGATCTTGACCTTGTTCACCAAAGAAAGGTAAAATCTGTTCGTATTCAGCTAGTAATATATCAAAATTTTCAGAATTTTCCATTTATTGATATATATTTGAGATTTGTATTTGAAAGCTTATTATAGTTAGTCTAGTTTGGTTATCAGTTGGTTGGTTGATTATTTGTGACTGGTTAGTTAATTGTGTGAACAAAAGTTCCAAAATTGAGAAAAGAAAATAGGATGAACATGTAGGTATTTATATATAATTAAATATGAAGGTCAAAAAAAAAAAAAACGATTCATTGATAGTACTCTAGGGTTAGGTTCAAAAAAGCTAGGCGAAGCAAGTAACATAATAAGCTATTTGAACCCCAAAAAAAAAGGATTCTATAATATGCAAATTTATTATCACGCT
>JAKTPI010000117.1:0-34882 GCA_030557545.1 Ogataea salicorniae
AGCGTAGAGAGAAATGTAGCGAACGTAAGGTTTCAGGGGATGCAAATTATACAAGGATAGTGAAATCAAGTATTTGTATAGACTTTCATGAATGGAAACAAAAAGGAAGTCAAAAACCGGAGTTGATAATATACCAAAAAAGGTAAATACGTTTACTTCACTTTTATTTTATTATTAATCTCTGTAGATTTTGGTTTATGGTTCGATAAAAAAAGAAAACTTGTTATTTTTTAATTTTTTTTTTGATCGTATTTAAAATTGTCTGTCAGTTTAAAGTAACGGGTTTCTTCAGTTTGGGGGGGGGGGTTCTTTGTGGATATTCTTTGGGTATATAAATATGATAAATAGGTTTAGTGATATGATATAGTGTTATATTATCCAAGCTGACAGTTGTTAATCAATAGTTGAAAAGTTGAAAACATACACATTAAAGATAATTATCATGGCATCATATGAGCAAAGGAAACAACTTGAGCAACTAATGGGCTCAGATCTAATGATCAACCTACCGCAAAACTATACTTCTAAATCCAGCAACACTAACCAACATTCAAGAACAGAATCGACAGATCCAATAATACTAGACAGTCCCAAAATCTGTAAGAATTTTTTGGTTGGCAAATGTCCATACGATTTATTTCATGGAACAAAAGAAGATTTTGGAAAATGTCCTAAATTACATTTAGAAAAACACAAGATTCTATACGAAACATGCAAGAGAAAAGGTATTTGGATGCCTAGATCCAACTATGAAGTTGACTACTATCATAATTTAGAAAGTTTTATTAATGAATGTAACCGTAAGATACGGATTGCTGAAAAACGATTGGAATTCACATACGAAGAAAAGCAAACGTTGTCTAGTGTTTCAAGAGATTTGGATGAAATAGATACAAAAATTGGATTAATGACTCAAGAGGTTCAGTTATTGGTCGAACAACACGAATTAGAAAAAGCTATTGATCATGAAAGACAATTAGGGGCAACGATTTCAGAAAGAAACCATTTGGCTAAAGTGTATTCAGATCTATTTGAAAACATTAATCAAACTGCACAACAGAAGTTACAAGTTTGTGAAGTTTGTGGTGCTTATTTGTCAAGGCTAGATAACGATAGAAGATTGGTTGATCATTTTGTTGGTAAAATTCATTTGGCTTATCTTGATCTAAGAACTATACTGAAAGATCTCGGTGAGAAATTGGAATTCTCTTCTGCAGGGTCAAAGAGAGGCTATAATAATGGATACCGTTAATTGTGTTGATCTGGCTGGCTTCCACTGTATATTAGATCCAATGAAGGGATTGAACTTCAAAAAATGGATTTTATTCTCTTTAATATTTAATAAAATAATTCTCATAGAGAAAAAAAGTGTCACATACACACAAAATTGAAAGCAAAATTTTGGATAGCTAAATTATGTAGATATACAAAGTGAGAAAAGTATTTTGATTTTGATTTTTTTTTTTTTTTTTTTTTTTTTTTAATTTAATTTGATTCAAGTTCTTAATCTTGGTTCTCTTCTTCCACGATTTCAATACCACCATTAACTTTACCATTAGAAACAATAGGTTCTCTTGAATCCTCGCTTATCATACCATCTTGACCATGCTCAATCTCCACAGCAACTTCTTTAATTTCAGATAGGGTAACAACATCTTCATTAGTTTCAACCACAGCAGCCGCTTTTTGTTTTTCACAGCTCACTTCCACAGTACCAACAGATGGTGGGAAGTAATCAGCAATCAAACTCAAATATTTCCTTGTTGGAATACAAGAGGAAAAGGTGTTAAACGCCCATAACACAATAATATAAGTAATAACGGTAGAAAGGGCAGAGAAAAAGGCAATAACCAAAATGAACGCAAAGATAGGAAAGAATCCAATAGCTATAATGATCGTTAGTACGTAATAACAGATTTAGTAGAGGGGATATGTATATATATAGATCAGCTGATATTGGTGTGTAATGTAATGGGTATAGTAATATCAGTACTTACCTGATATTAAGGTGATTAAACCCATTCCCAAAGTGAACAAAGTGCCTGTTATTGTGGTATAAATGGCCATCATAAAAATAAAGAATATAACTGGTGGAATGGAACTAACTACTAAAATTGTAATAGAAATCTGTGATATAAAATTGTTCTTGTTGTTAGTATCTTGTAGGTAAAAAAAAATTGCTATCAGATCAAAAGGGGAAACGGACTAAAATTTGGAGTTTTATTTGTTAAATATACTTACATTGAAAAGGATTGAATGTGATGAGTAGAAATCTTTGATTTTACTAAATTGTAGCTTTATATTTTCAGCAGCACCTAAAAAGTTTCTATGTTAAAAGATTGTTTCAAGTTGAACAAGTGAGCAATTAATGTTAGTATTCAAGTGTATTGAAAGAACCCAAAAAACAAAAAAAAATTGGAAGCTAGCTAAAACAAAAATAACAACAACAAGTCAAAGTGCCCTTCGCTCCAAACGAGGGGATTTGTGAGTGTGTGTTTTTTTTTCGAGTTGTTTGATTAAGGATACTTACAGTAAAATGATACTTCTATAATTACTTTCTGTAGGAACCATAACATCTATAAACCATGTAACCATCATTAACAGATCAGCAAGTAAAAGAATAAAATTGAAACCCAATTTATCCTTGAAGAAAGGCTCTTCAAGCTCGCTGTCAAATATCCCTGGAGAGATCTTTTCGTAAGTTGAACTGTTCGATTGGTACGGCTTGACTGGTTCACTGAAAAAGTCAATAGTATCATTGATCCATAAAAGCTCATCATTTAAAGTTGTAGTATCTTCAGTCGTATCTAAAATTTGATCCGTTTCATCAAAACCTTCAGTATCTTGGCCTTCTTCTTTGTCGCTGATTTGATCAATATCAACGCCTTTTGGATCCTTCTGTTCTTGAAGCTTTGATGATCTATGAAATTTTAGGAAATTGTGATGGCTTCTTTTTGAAGATTTACCATCTTTGAGTTTAGTTGAACTTTGGTTGAATGTAGAAGATGATGATGTGCCTTCTGTTAAATGGGCCTTTTCATTAGAACTTGAAAATAAGGAGCGCTTTTCGTCCTCTTGATCTTGCCACATTATTGTTTTCGTCACACCTATTTTACTGTTAATTTATAACTAAACTATCATCCATGGGTATATTTGATAAAAAGCAATGTAACTATGGATATATATATATATATATGTGTGTGTGTATGTTTATAACGTGTAAAGCTGTATAAAATGTGTAAAAGTAAAATAGCATTAGGCGACTAGAGGCTTTAGCACAAAAAAAACACATGGACCTCAGACTGAGCCGCTCGCATGTGAAAAGAACTCCGTTGTGGAATTTGAAGTATACTGAAATCATCTTAATAATTTTTGAAGAGACATACGTTGAATGAAGATGATAAGTCATGGCACTTGAAGATGTAGTAAAGTATTATATTTGTTAGCATATGATCTGTTAACATGGGAATTATATGTAAAAGTTTTGTTTATTAGCATTTAAAATGAACTCGTATTCTCTCTCAATTAGTCATAACGCATGCTAGGAGTTTTTCTCATGTGTTAACCTCTAATGTATTCAACCAATCGTTCCATCGTATCACCAGCAGTCTGGTGAAAAAAGCAATCTATGACTGAGTCTTTAAATTTAATAGTTGGATTTAAAGCTTCATTGAAATCATCATCAAATTGAATTTGAATTCGGACCCCCAATCCATACAAAAGATTATACCCCACAATAATTACTGCAAACAAGCCTAAACTCATCAACAGAATGATCAATAAAGCTATTAGTAAGAAAGGTAGTGTCAACATTACTGTTTGTGTTTTGTTTTGTTTTTTGCAAATTTCATTAATCTGTTAGTACTTTCGTCTAAATTGAAGAACTGAATGATATTATTTTACTGTTGTCTTTAACAAATAAATAAGTGAAACAAGCAAAATGGGATATCTCATGAATTTGAAAAAAAAAGATTAGGGTTCAGCTTACAACAGGAAAGATAGATAATAGGTATATTAAGCATTATTTTATTGGCTCACTTCATTAGTTAAACACCAAAAAGGTAATAATTTATAATAGTGCAATAAAAAAGAGTAAAAAGAACAAGTGATGAATTGAGGATGATGGATTTTGAATAATGTTTGTACAATCCTTTTTAATATTTCATTTTGTGCGAGTGTGTGTTCGCGGCTGCCGGCAATAGTTTATGTTTTGGTTATTGTCATATGTTATCATATGTTTGTTTCCTTTCGACTCAATTGTATATATAAGGTCGATCGACTTAAACTTTCTCCATCATCTCGACTCATCGATCGACGTGTTGAAAAAAATTTTCAACCGTATCTTGCGCAGCTGAGATCGGTTAATAACGGCATTTGAAAATTTGATTGTTTTCAAAGAAAATTGTGCGGTTATTAATGGTTAAAGATGGTTAAGCTCCTTTGAAATTGGGTTTTGTTAACAATCCTTAAAAATCCTTCAATTAAAGAGGATACTATGAAATTGTTGTGTTTAGTTATATATAAACACGTAGTTCTCTCTCTTTTTTGTTCAAATTACAACTAATCTTTTTTTAAAAATTCTTTTATAGATGATACTTGTATTCAGTATACTAAAGAATTAATATATATATACCCAAACACAAAATACTGAAAGATGAGTGACGATACAAATAGCGTTTCTTCTAGCGAAGTTTCAGATGCTGATAAAGTGCTTCCATATTGGGTGAAAGACGCCATTATTAATGAAGCAAATAACGACCTTCATACTGTTCACTCTATAACGTCTGGGTTGGCCAGGGTGAACACTTTATCATCACATGTTTCAAAATCAATTAAAAGCTTGATGGATCAAGTTAGAGACGATAACGAACAAACCGATTCAAATGTTAGAGAATTACAAAAAACTGAAATCGGTAGAATGTTAACAAATTTAGAATTTGATGATGCTATAAAATTACAAGGATCTCAAATTGGGGATAATCTTACAAAAGAAACTGAAACAGATATGAAATCAATTGCTGAAAATGTTCATATTGAGGAAAGAGCAGAAAATGATAAATTACCCCCACAAGATGTCGGTTACGCTTGGGTGATCTGTATATCAATCACTGTCATGCTAATGGCAACTTGGGGTGCTACTACATCTTTTGGTATCTATATCAGTTATTGGTTGAACAATGATTATTATAAAGGTGCCGTTGCTGTCGATTATGCATTGAGTACTTCGATTGTTTTATTCTTAGCACAAGCTCTAGCTCCATTAGCTGTTCTAGCAAATAATGTATTTGGTTTAAGACAAACAATGCTTTTTGGTACAGTGATACACGCTTCTGGATTTATTGCTTTGTCATTTGTTAAATCGTTAGTCGGTTTATATCTAACACAAGGTTTGACCATTGGTTTTGGATTTGCATTCATTTTCAATCCTGCCATGGTTAATTTAGCAGGTTGGTTTTCCAGATACAGAGCATTTGCCAGTGGTATCTCAATTGCCGGTGCTGGTTGTGGTGGTATGATTTTCACGTTAGCAGGTCAAAATCTTATCGATAGAACTGGGGACACTACATGGGCCATTAGAATGGTTGGTATTACTGTTTTTGTTTTCAACTTTTGTGCTTCTCTAGCTATGAAGGAGAGAATTCCAAAACAAAGAGAAAGATCACTTGCTTTTGTTAAGAAACAATGTTCAACTATTTTAAACTGGCAAGTTTTAAAAATCAAGGAGTTTTGGTTGATTACTATTTGGTATGGTTTGGCTATTATTTCATTCATTGTGATTACTTATTCATTAGCCAGTTATGCTACTTTTATAGGGTTGACAACTAGAACGGGTGCTCATTTGACAGCTATTTTCAACGGTTGTCAAGCAATCGGTAGACCACTCCTTGGTCTTTCTGGTGATAAATTCGGTAGAATCAATTTAGCACTTTGTTTAAACATTGTTGTTGGTATCCTAGTCCTGGGATTCTGGGTTAACTGTACAGAATTTATTTCATTGTTAATCTTTGCTATTTTTTCTGGGTTTGTCACCGGTTGGGCACAAATTTTAAACCAGGCCATCTTACCAGACGCTATCCCTATTCATCTTTTCCCATCAGCATGGAGTTTCCAAAATATGATACTTGGCAGTTTCTGTTTATTCAGTGAAGTTGTTGCATTGAGACTAAGACAACCTGGTGCACATAGACCATTTTTACATGCTCAGTTATTTGCAGGTATTTTGGTGTTTGTCAGTTTAGTTTTCCTGATTCCTGTTAGAGAGTTGAAAATCAAGAAAATTATTCAGGATAGACTATCTCAAACAGAAAAAGAATTGGACATTTTAAGTTACGATGATCAATCATTGACTACTGAAGAATCACAAAATTCTGGTGTCTGTGAAGAGAAACAGCATGATATCGATATACTACTTGAACGTAAAGAAAGATATCAAACTCTTTTGGTTGAAGGACATAAAGGCCGCTTCGCCAGATTGTTTTACCCTATTAAAGCTTAGATGGCATAACTAGATCGTGTCCGTGTACTTTTATATTTAAAACTCTGTATTATTTTTATATTTACTCTTGCATCCCATTTCATCCATATATAAGAAAACCATTTTCGTATTCTATAACATTAATTTGATTTTTTACTCGATATAAAGTGGAACTGTCTATTCAGTAAATAATGTACAAAACGAAAAAGTATTTTAGAGTCTATCGACATCAATTGTAATTTCAAATTGTTCTCCTGTTTTATCCATTGATTCAAACTGTGAATCAACATCTAGTAGTTCAACTAAAGAGGCCCTACTGTCGGTTGTTGTTGCATCGCCATTACTAGAAAAACTGCTTTCGGATTTGTTGCCACCATCTAAACTCTGATGAATCAAACTTCTAATGATCTTGGTAGCATAGAATCTCAATTTTGATTCATCGTCATCAGATGCCCCGATCATTTTGATCTTCATAACAATGATGAAAATCTTGTGGTTCACTTTGGAAACCAACAAATGCTCTGTTTTATAATATGATTTATAAACCTCTAAAGTTTCAACATTCTTCAGAATCTGTGATTCTAATTGATCAAATGGTTTCTTCAATAATAAAATGTTGGATAGTTTTTGGATTAGCTTCCAAGCAAAATATAGCACTAGTAATGCAAGTACAAAAGTGGAGGATTGATTTATCAGTTCAATAAAGTCCGTTCCATGTGCTATAGGATACATCATTGAATAAACCGTATAAATGAGCGTTAAGATAGATGTAGAATTGTTCAAAATACTATGCTTTCTCTTAATTTCTTGAACAGGGTTGGCTCTTATTGGTTCTTCCAGGGTAATAGAACTGATTCTCTTCATTCTTGGTTTCCTGTTTTTTTCTTCTTCAAAATCGTCGGCAGGTTTTTCTGTTGAATCGGCTGTGGAACTGGAGATAACTCTGGATGAAACCAAAGTGACGACGATTATCAAAAGTAAGAAAAGTTCATATACCAGGGGATTCAGCGGCTCGCCCTTGTTTTCATGGACATGGTGAACATGCGATTCTTCACCGCCGTGTGAAGATGCACTTCCAACTACAAGGCCAATAACTAACTCTTCAACAAGATGAGAGAATAAATCAATACCCACAAACATTAAAGACACCGATAATCCAAATCCAACTAAAACTTCGATTCTACCTAACCCAAACGGATATTTTAAAGAGGATCTATTCCAAACCTCAAAGTTAGCTAAAACTTGAACCATAATGATCAATAAATTACCTATAGAATCATAAAAGACCAAATGTGATAAAGCTGATAGACAAATATTACCAAACTTGAAACCTGCCAAATATGTGATGAAGCTTATCCAGACGTGACCAAAAACCCATCCCAATTTTAGTTTTTGATTTTGACTCAAGGATTGAAGAACTTCTTTAATAGTTGGAACAACGTATGTTTTTGGAATGTTAATTGGTTCCTTTTTAGGTGGTTCTTGAAACATGTTCATAGAGACGGAGGAATGTTTATATCTGTGACCTTTTCTATATGATGCCTTTGGTGCCGATAATAAGTTGTTGTTATAATGTCCCTGTGAAGCAGAAAGTGTACTTGAATTCAAACTCAAATTTTCACTTGAATTGTTCATCATTATAGAACCGAACTTGAACGGTTGATATTTAGTTGGAGAAGATGAACGGACTGGTGATCTTGTTGGAGAGTTTGATGACCTCACCGGTGACTTGGGCCTTTTTGGAGATCTAGTTCTTGGAGGTAGAAATGGTCCTGGGGCATATTGAGATACAGTGCTGCTTGTTCTTTTATGTCTTGATGGTTGTTGGTTTAATGATGGGTTTGAGTTATCCTGTAAGGAGTATATAGGGTTGTTATTTACTGATCCGGACAAGCTGTTTCTGGACCTTCTTTCACCTTTGGAAAAAGAAAATAAATTAGAAGGAGACTCGAGGGTAGGTTTGTATGAAAATGGTTTCTGTGGGGATTCAAGGAATTGTGAATTTCTATTTGAAGGTGATTGAATCTTATAAAGGCTTAAACCTTGGTCCAAGTAGTTCATTGATGGTCTTTCATAATCCAAATCCTCGTATTCTTCTTCACTTTCTTCTATAAATGAATTTGGTCTGAGATACGGTATTTGAGAAATTTTCTTTGATGCATTGGATTGTTGTCTATTCGAATATGGGTCATGATTAAATGTTCCACCTTGCTCTCTATCGACTCTAATTGTCGGAGAGTTGAAAATGCTGTCGGCACTAGAGCCGTTTTGAGACGGTAACTCTTCACCTGACGACATTATTATTATGTATAAATGTATATATAAATATATGACTTGATTGTGTGTATAGGTTTGAAGAGGAAGAAGAAAATACAGTAATACAATCTAAGAAGTTGAAGTATTATATTCATATATTTAATCGTCATTGGAATGTATTGTTTACTCTTTGAAAGACGGCGTGTAGCATCAAATTAATTTGCAAAGCGTGCACCTTTAGAAAAGTTTCTTTGTTTCTTTATTTGTTATGATCTTAACCACCACTGGAACAATTGGTATACACTGTTGGCTATATCGTATATATACACAGATATTTGAAATGATTGAAGTCACCTGTAATGATAGGTAAGTAGCTTTTCAAACAGTTCTTTTCAAAACAGTTTCTCACACCCAAACCCCCACACATTTAGACATACTAACAGTAATTTTGCAGACTTGGTAAGAAGATCAAGGTGAAATGTCTACCAACTGATACGATTGGAGATTTCAAAAAGATCCTTTCTATGCAGATTGGAACCGATCATGAAAAGCTAACGTTGAAAAAAGGTTATATGATATTCAAAAACCATATCACATTAGAGGATTACGAGATCCACGATGGTATGAATTTGGAGTTGTATTACTCTTAGACGCTGTATGCTATCTATGATTTTAGCTTGATCGTTTACTCTGTGTGTAATTCATTAGTTGGCTTGTATATATTAAAAATAAGATAAAGGTGAAATATTATTAGAATAGATGATCTGGGTTAACTTTCCAGATCAAAGTAACTTTTGTAAATAAACTGTGTTGTCACAAACCAGAACCTCACACATTCAAAAAAGTTGGAAGTAATGCAATAAATATACAGAATAAAGAGAGTTTATATGTATATAGAATAATCAAATGAAATCTATCAAAAGAACAGTTCATCATTCTATAGATACATAAAATAATATACAATGTGGCACCCCCAAATTGAACTTTAGATGGCGGAGCACAAAACCAGATAAAATAAAACAAGATTCATTAAGACGTCATAACTTTGGGTACCATTTAAATTCACATAAAGTACTCCACATAAGGTGCTTTTTTATTGATTTTACCTTCGTTTAGATTCAATAATTCGTCAACAGGTCCTAACCCATCATTTGCAAACTCACCAGAACTGTTCATAATCTTCATAAACTCTTTTTCACTTTCAGGTGAAGCATCAAAAACATTGAATCTGAAGCTATCCTGATCTTTCAGATTGTCAAATATCTCACAGATGGAAGCTTTATTACCACATCTATAACAGTAGTTAGGTGCAGACCAAACAGTGTTAACTTTACCTTTCCAAAACACTTGATATCCTTCGTTACAAAGTTGATGGGCTCTATAAATTTTTTCAAATTTATTCACTTGCAAGAACTTGTTAACCACATTGACTCCAAATTGATAGCCTGCACCCCTTGAAGATATTCTAAAGTTCAACAATTCCAAATCGGGGTCACTCCAAACAAGATCAGCCATCGGTCCATCGTGAGGTATTTCTTTGAAGCGGTCGATAACTAAAATGGAATCAATGCTTTGAACATTTGGTGATAACCCTCCGTGAACACAAAACAAACTATTGTCTATAACGGCGGCAAGGATTAAATAATCAAATATATCGGTAAACATCGACCAAACTTGAGAAGCTGTTCCATATTTGGTTAAACATTCTGTGTAAAACCCATAATTGGTGGTGATTTGTCTTGATTCGTGATTTCCTCTAATTAAGTTAATTCTGCTTGGATATTTTAGTTTTAGAACAATAAGTAACGATATAGTTTCTATTGAATGGTATCCCCTATCAACATAGTCACCTAAGAATAGGTAGTTTGTATCCGGTGCATACCCTCCAATTTTGAATATTTCTAGTAGATCATAAAATTGGCCATGGATGTCACCAACCAATGTCACTGGAGATTGGATATGAACAATATTTGATTCAGTTATTAAAAGTTCCTTCAATTTAAAACACAGTTGTCCTATCACAGGTTCTGAAAGGAGCTGCCCCTTGTAGAGTTTTTCCAAGCATTGATCAAGATCAAGGGTATCTAAAAGTAAAAATAAAAATTCAAATCAATAGTATTGTTAGTATAAAATTGTCAGATATAGATGGAAGAATCAAGAAACAGGAACACTAAACTTACAGCCTGTATCAACGTTCTCGTTCATATTGAGTGTATAAATTGAGAAGGAATGAGGTCAGCACAACAAAAGTTTATATGCTATTCATTCAGCAGCACCCGACCAATCGTTCTACTAGACTTAATAACAAGTATTGTTGTATATTTCCTTGATAATACCTCTTGGATCTGATGGGAAGACACACATAAATCCACTAACAAGATCTCATGAATGGTACACCTCCACAACTTCTTCATTCAGTAAAAAGCCGATTTTGAGAGGCGCACTTACAAACAAAACCATTCAATTTTGTCTCTTTACAAAGCACAAATTATCAGCATGTTTCATTCTTTATGTTGTAGAAGAATTTCTAAAATCTACTTCACACACAATTATATATAACACAGAACTGTTGGTCAATTCACTTGTCATATAAATAAAGCTTACTATAGAACAAAACTTTTAGCCTCTCTTACGAAGACAGAGAATTTTTTTAATCTAGATACGTGTGACAACAGGTCAGACAGGTACGCTTCTAGCAACATCAAAGACACTCAATTTGGAAAATAAACAGGCTATATTTTAGTATTCAATTACAACCTACATTAATAACTAAATCAAGCAATACAATATTAATATAGCACAGGAAAATAGTCAAAGACAATGGCGTCCAACAACTCGCCAACTCCTAACAATTTTGTGGTCATTGAACCTGAAGCTGATACTAGACCATCATCCAAGCCAACAGAAGCTCCTCCTCGTGAGTCAACTAAACTTAAACCTAGTTTAAAGTTGAATTTACAATCATTGACGACTACCCCAGTTTTATTATCTCCTAAAGGTACTCCGACGGCATCTCCTAACCCGTTAGGCGTCTTTTCATTTGATCAGTCAAAGAAGATTAGACCCGAAATCAGTTCAGGGAATAGTCAAACCGGTGTTGAATTGGAATCGACCCTTTTGGATGATTTACTTGATGATAGAACTAAGGATAATTCCCTTGCTAGTGTGATTGATATGTCTAGCAACATCAACTTAAAACCATCAACTAGACATAAGTCAATCGATCTATCTGCTATCACATCGGCAACATCAACAACCAAGATATCTCCAGTACTACAAGCATCCACTTTGGCTAGTTCATCAAATGGTGGTAATTCAAGTATTCTCTCAACCAACCCACCATTGGCTCCATCTGGCTCTTCAAGAGCTACACGTACCTTAAGTAACTATCAGAAGTTGAGAACCGCCTTATCAAACACTAATAACACCACTGGGGCTGGACAACAATCCTCAAATACTGCAAACGAGGGTGTCAGGCCCCACTCTTCAATTTTACAGTCTAATTTAAATACCAAATACACACAACGGTACCAACAACAAGAAAAGATGTATTTAAATGGAATAACGAAGTATAAAGATAGATATCGTGTAAATGATGACTACTATAACAAGTCAGTCGACATTGCCGATGATGATGAAGGTAATGATGTTACTGTTGATGATGAATATGAGGCTTCAAAGGTTCCTGAGAAGATGGATCATGAGTTGTTCATTCAAAGTGAAGAGGGTCGTATTGCTAAAGATGAAGATAAGGAGTATCAAGCATTGAGTGCTTTGAGTCAGCAAATAGGTATGATTGATAACGAATGGGTGAAGCCATCTGAATATAAATTGGATTCAAATGTTTTGCTGGACTTGTTAAACAAGAGTGAAGATATTCAGCTGAAAAATACCGATGATAATGCTGTTATCATTGAAAGATTAGAATGGCAATCCATGCTACAGTCTGTTTTAACTGGTGATGTTGTTACTGGTGAAAAGACTAAATTGATTAAGCCATTGAATGAGGTTGAAGGCGAGAGTTATTTACGGGCATCTTACAAGGAAGACTTATGGATTGGTATCCGTTCCAAATTGTTTGGTCGTACAGAAGAAGATCAAAAAAGACTGGTTCTTTATCATAGAGGTTTAGTTGATGAAACATTAGATGAAATTATGAATTTAAAGTTGGAAATTCCGAATGAAATAGAGTCTATTTCTTATGCCACTCAAGTTAAACTTGCTTCTGAAAAGGTAAACTTTATCTTAGAAAAATATGGTAGATGTCAAGAGTTATGGAGAACTGTTAAAGAGATGGAAAATGAAAAACCCCAGTGTGGTACTCCTGAATTTGTGAGTCGTATTAATGCGTTAGTTGCATGGACATCTGTTGCTTCTGCTATTGAAAGAGAATCTGATGTTTTGAAGAAATGGGTTGGAAATGAGGATTTGGATATCATGCGTTCCCCTGCACCTTCTTCTGCATCCACTATCTCCACCGAAATAAATACTGTAATAGGTGGATCTGAAGAGAATGAGGCTGGGTCCCCGTCAGGAAATCGTAAAGGTAAAGGTGGTAACATTTTCAAAGAGGACAGATCATTTGTTGAAAGAATCATGAAAGAAAAGGATATTGAAGATGTTTTTAACAAGCGTTTATTCACAAGTTTTTCCCATTGGACTTTTAAAGCTAAAGAATCATATTTGCAGTATCAAAATTTCTTTGAAAAACTAGGATTGCCCTCCTATATTGATAATTTGTTTGTTTTGGCGCTGTTCCCAATGAAACTAATGAAAGAATTGATTAAAACTAGATTGTCATATGCCAAAAAGTTGAAGAATCCTACAATGATGATGATTGATCAAGTTTTATCTGACTTCAAACTGTATATTAACTTGGCCCTCGAAATTAGAACTTCATTTCTCGAATATTGTTCTCCTAGAGAGGGTTGGGTTTCTTTACCAGATTATGAAGATGCCGAATTCGATAACGTTATCTTAGAATGTGTTCATCATTACCTGTTCCTATTGAATAGAAAGTTGTTAGACTCTCCAAAGTCCTCAAAGTCATTCAGAACTTTCAAAGAACCAGAAGAATTGGAAAAAGAATGGGCATTTTTACAAAATATGGGTTTCTATATAGAAGGTGGTGCATCTGAAATTGCCACTCAGTTCAGTATATTAGCTTCCAAATTAGCAGCAAGATTAAACCATTATATGCAACAACAGTTTCAAGGTCCACCTTATGACGGTTCAGTGATGGATAAACATAAGATGGTTAGATGGTATACTTCGACTATGGAAAACTTTGGTCAATTGAGAAGAAAGTTCTTCAGATTTAACCTTATTTTGAATCAATATTTTCAAAATTCATTGATGTACAGTCTAAACGGTTCTAAAATGAAGAAATTTTTGGAGATGTTGAAGGAGAGTAACCATGTTTTATACCATAGTTCATCATTGGCAAATGAAGGTGTTTACATTTTTGTTTCTGAGGCACTCGCCATGAAACCATACGAAGTTGCAAGAATTTTGAAGAGTACTCATCTTGGTGTTGATTTCAGTAAGATCCCAAAGAGACACTTAGATGCCGTCAACAATTACAATTATTATGTTGATAATTTGGATAACAATCCATATAACTATAACGATGAAATTGGAGGTTATGATGACGGTTTTGATTATGTTCTTGTTGTTTATCCATCAAAGGCTATGATGTGGGATGGAACAGTGATTCCATTCAATGTTGAAAGTTTACCAATTGGTAACATCGATAAGGGTAAAGTTTTGTTGTTATCCAAGGGAGGTCCTAATTCCAGATTAGATAGTTGTGGAAGATGGTTTAAAGAATGTGTTGGTGATACTCTTGGCGTTGTTACAAATAGGAAATGTTCTTTGCCACAAGTTCAAAAAGAATTACAAAGTACATCGAAGCAATTCTTCAGAATGTCATGCTTTGTTATCGATGCTGTCCCAACTGTCAGAAACCAATGTAGAGGTATAAACGACTGCCAAGAGTTGGTTAATAATGTTTTTATGTATCTAAGAGACGTTGGTAAAGATTCTATCAGAAGTTTTGATACAGTTAGAAGATCGGCAATTGTTTTGAAGATGCTTCAATTAGCTATCGAATGGTTAAGTTTTATTGTTGATGACTGTGTTCCAACTGATCCAAAAACGTTTAGATGGTGTGTCTCAGCTTTGGAGTTTGCTATGGATATTACCAGAGGTTTCAACATCCTTACTTTAGACTCTGAAAAATTTTACAGATTGAAAGACAAAGTTGCTGGTTGTATGTCATTACTAATCTCCCACTTTGATATCATGGGTGCAAGAACTAAGGAATTGCAAAAGAAGAGAATGTTGAACTACCGTTCTAATTCTGGTAAGGATCTGTTCACTATGGATGACGAAAGTTTGGGTTCATTAAGAGAGCATATCATGTTCCAAGTTACTAATCTGGAAAAAAATAGAAGACAATTACAAGTTGAGCAACAATCAGTTGGTAGAGTGTTAGATGACACTGATACCGAGAATCAATACCTTACTTACTTGGCATCATCCTTCTCATCTGTTTCTATTAGATGGCAGAAGGGGAAATTCCTTGGTGGTGGTACTTTTGGTTCCGTTTATGCATCTATTAACCTTGATACTGGTGGTGCTATGGCTGTCAAAGAAATCAGATTCCAAGATAGACAATCCATTAAGACAGTTGTTCCTGCCATCAAAGGTGAAATGACAGTTCTAGAAATGTTATCACATCCAAACATTGTTCAATTCTTTGGTGTTGAAGTTCATCGTGATAGAGTTTACATCTTTATGGAATACTGTAGTGGTGGTTCCCTTTCCAGTTTATTAGAATATGGTAGAATTGAAGATGAAACTGTTATTCAATTGTACACTTTACAAATGTTGGAAGGTTTAGCATATTTGCATCAATTTGGTATCGTTCACAGAGATATCAAACCGGAGAACATATTATTGGATCATATGGGTGTTATCAAATTTGTTGATTTTGGTTCAGCCAAAGTGATCTCCATGTCTTCTCAAGGTGGTAACAAGAGTTCAGGAAATAGTAACGGTGGCAGTTCAAATAATACCAACAATAACGGTACACACAGCACCAACAAGGTCAACAATTCCAATGCTGCAGGTTCTAACCATTCAACATTGAGCGACATTATCCATTCAGGTAGAAAAACACAGGCTTTAACAGGTACTCCTATGTACATGTCACCTGAAGCAATTAAAGGCGAGAATCCAGGTAAATTTGGATCCATTGATATCTGGTCATTAGGTTGTTGTGTATTAGAAATGGCAACAGGTAGAAGACCATGGACCAATTTAGATAATGAATTTGCAGTCATGTATCATATTGCAGCTGGTCATCTGCCACAGTTCCCTAGTCCAGATCAATTGAGTCAACAAGGTCTAGATTTCCTATCTAAATGTCTAAATACTGATCCAAACAAGAGATTGAGCGCTGTTGACTTATTACAAGATCCGTGGATTCAAGCTATTAGAAATGAGGCATTTAGTGAATCTGGTAGTTCAGTCGCTGATATGTCTATTGATAATCAATGATAATGCCTTTTGTTTTTCTGATACCCTTGTCTTATTTTTACATTCTATAACGATTATTTCTTTCATATTTTATTTTGTTTTGTTTAGCTATTTCTGTTTTGTTCCTGTTCATTTATATATAGATATGTATATATCACTTCTCTTATATTTTTATTAAACTGTTTTAGTTTTCGCCTTCCTTTTTTAAGAATTTGATTAATTAATTGCTTCTAAATTATACGAATCTTCTAGCACGAAATAACACCAATCTTGTAATGATTGAGGGTGATTGTACAAATTTTCAAAGCAATGAAAGTAATAGGATTGTCAAGTTGACAGGCATTATATTAGGGAGAGATATATAACAAAAACTTGTATAACAAGAACAAGAAATACAATTAACAACAGAAACAAGAAAAACAAAAACACACCACATCAGCAAAACCTAAACAAAATCATAAAAATTAGAATCTTCAACTGAATATCATTCTCTTGACTTAAAAAACAAAAGAAAAATTAGAATTTAGAATTTTAATCAATTTTGATTTCACTTTCCTTTTCGAATTTGTCACTGTCGAATCTCCAATGGGCCATACCAAAATCTTTTTCCTTGCTGCTATCCATTGGGGTACCGGAAGGAACATTTTTTGATGACAGGTGAGCCATGTTGGCTAACTTAACAAATCCAGTTTCATCTGAATCTTCATCCAAGTTAGCATAATCAACTTCTTCAAACCATCTTCTCTTCCATTGAGTTCCCTTTTCGTTTTCAGCTTTTCTTAATTCTCTTTGTTCATTTTCAATCAAAGTTTTTTCTTCGTGAATCGAATTGTAATCACCACATTTGATAGCCTCTGCAACCTTAAACCAAGCTCTTCTACTTTCCAAAGTGTGTTGTTTTTCAATTGGTTTAACCTTCAAATGTTGAGCCTTTGTCACTGAAGCATCGAAGAAAACAGTATCCTTCGAGGTTGGAGAAACGGCACCTCTGGCAATAGTAGAAACGCCAGACCATTGGCCAGCAATTGTATATAATGCTTTTGTCTTATCTTTTGCCTCATCAGCATTCTTGAAAATTCTGGCCTTGAAAGTGTTCTTCTTACCGGAGAAGTAACCTCTACCGGAATATTCCAAAACAGCGAAATAACCAGTGGATGCTTGAATGTATGATTTCTGTTCCAATTCAACAAATGGAGCAGCCATAATAATACCTTCAACATGTAATGGTGGTAAAGTGACAAGGTATTGCTCGTTGAAATTCTTATAAGTTAACAAAGCGTGACCAAATTGTTTAACGTTTAAAGAAGTAGCTGACATTGAAGCTTTAACACCATTATAACCTTCTAATAAAGTATTGTTTTTCTTGTTTTGAATAGCATATGCAGTCATTGGAGGATGGTGGCTAACTTGTTCACTTAATAAAATAGTTTCACCAAGCTTTTGTTCAGGGGTTTCATCTTCCCACTTACCAACAAACACTTCACCAAGGAATGGGTTAAGTGGCTTCTTCTCACCACCTAAAGTTTCATTTCTTCCACAATATTGGGATTTCAAACTTGAGACAAACCATTTGGTAACAGCTAAAATTCTTTCAAGTTCAACAGAATCGACGTCATCAACTTCATGTTGAACGAAGTTTGGTTCTAGTAGCAAATCAGTATGTTCGGACCAATATTTGGAATATTCTGCCAATGAAGTAGGAGAAAGAATAAATGGCGGTGCTGTTAGTGATGATAAATCACCGTTGTAAGAAGCTAAAGACTTAATAAAGGAAGTCCAAGTAGCAGATGTTGACACAGAAGACATTATAAGTGAGTGATGATTTGCTTAGAAGTGGGTGGGTTAATAATCGGACTTGAAAAAAATAAATAAGTGTATTATGGTATAAGTTGCCTTTGTTAAGCTCGTGAAAATTAGTGAATAGTTGTCAATCTCTATATGATAAACAAGCTAATTGAAGTAAGTACTGATCTTAGATGAAAAAGGGTATAACTAATCAACAATGCAAAGGCAAACTGTTCCAGCTGTATTTCAAGCAAAAGTACGAAGAAATGTATATCGTTTGATTTAAATGTCAACACAACATCCAAAAGCTGAGCCTGCTTGCTCTAGCCACATGTTTTTACGAGACCACCGTAAACACTATCGAGGCTATGTTATTGTATGTGCCACAGTCGCGTCGTCGTCGTCGCTTAGAAAGTTATTGGGGTTTGGTCAAACTAGTTGGATCAACTCCTACTTTTACTTTACTTTTACACTTTCCGTCTTGTATAATTTCATAAATAATAGAAATGTATCGAACATTTCCACTTTTTATTATAAATACCTATACACTCATGATATAAAAAAAACACATACCTAACAATAGTCTCTATAATAATAATAATAATATCATTTTTTTACTTTTGAAAATAGTTTACCACCAGTCACCTTGGTCCTTCATGGCTTCAGCAACCTTGACGAAACCAGCAACATTAGCACCCATAACCAATGATGGTAGGGTTGACTTGTTAGTTTCAGCAGTGTAAGTTAAAGCAGTTTCGTAACAAGTCTCGAAACAGTTGACCATAATTCCCTTTAACTTAGCATCAACTTCTTCAGAAGTCCAGGAAACTCTTTGAGAGTTTTGAGCCATTTCTAAACCAGAGACGGCAACACCACCACAATTAGCAGCCTTACCTGGAGCATACCAGATGGCACCACCAACAGAGGTAGAAACCTTTCTTTCAGCTTCGAAAGCATCGATAGCTTCTTGAGTGGAACCCATGTTGGAACCTTCAGCAATGTATTTACAGCCAGCTGCGATCAAAGCCTTAGCTTCTTCACCAGAGACTTCGTTTTGAGTGGCAGATGGTAAAGCAACATCAACTTGACCAACGTGAACCCATGGTCTGGCACCATCAATGTATTGAACTGAGGAAGTGGAGAAAGCAGAGTATTCACCAATGATTGATTCTAAAGACTTGAACTTTATCTTAGCTTCACCAATGGCAGCAATATGTTCAGGAGTAATACCGGTTTGGGAAATGATAGTACCCTTAGAGTCGGATAAAGAGACAACGGTACCACCTAATTCGATAACCTTTAAGGCAGCATATTGGGCAACGTTACCGGAACCAGAGATGGCAACTCTCTTACCAGCAAAGGATTCCTTACCTTCGGTAGCCTTTTCAATCATCTTTTCAACGTAGTAAACTAAACCGTAACCGGTAGCTTCTGGTCTGATTAAAGAACCACCCCAGGTTAAACCCTTACCGGTTAAGACACCTTCGAATTGGTTTTGCATTTGCTTGTAAGCACCAAACATGTAACCGATTTCTCTACCACCGGTACCAATATCACCAGCTGGAACATCAGTGAATTGACCAATGTATCTAGCTAGCTGTCTCATGAAAGCAGTACAGAACTTTCTGATTTCGTTATCGGACTTACCCTTTGGATCAAAATCACAACCACCCTTACCACCACCCATGGATAGACCTGTTAAAGCATTCTTGAAGATTTGTTCGTAACCTAAGAACTTCAAGATGGATAAGTTGACAGATGGGTGTAACCTTAAACCACCCTTGTATGGACCTAAAGCAGAGTTGAATTGAACTCTGTAACCTCTGTTAACGTGCATGACACCTTGGTCATCTTCCCAGGTAACTCTGAATTGGATGATTCTTTCTGGGACAGAAACGACTGGAATAACCTTTTCGTATTCTGGGTGCTTTTCAAATAAGGAGGATTCCTTTAAAGTTGAATATAATTCGTTATAAGCTTGTTCGAATTCTGGTTCTTGTGGTTGGACCATTTTATGTAGTCGATATAAATATTATTAATTAAAAAAATTGAATTTATCTGATTATAAAGAAAACTAAAAAGAAGAGAAGAATAGAATCAAAGTGAAAATTTCAAAGAATATAAAAAGATGGGTAAACCTTTGGGTATTTATACTCAATCCGAATTAAAATTGGACGATGGGAGTGAAAAATTACAAAAAATAGGTGCTGAACGAACATACTCAATACCAACAGGTGAATCACAATAGGACCGGATAAACCAGTGGTTTCCGTAATCGGCGAGAAGATACAGGCTGTTCTCGAGTCTCGAGGTGGGATGAAACAATAAGCTAGGACAACAATACAATGGCTGTAATGTTTGCTCCAAGGTTGGATTACCTCGTTGTTGTAAAAACGTGAGTGGATCAAGGAGGTAAAACTTGATGTTGATCAACGTGAAAAAAGCAAAGGTGCTTCTCATGACTCCCAATAGCGTCAATAATTCCAGCGATAAAGGTTATCTGCAACCAATAAGATCGCTGGATTTTTCTTGGACCGCATCTTTCTTTTTAACGGACCCTCCATCGGCAACGTCTCTTTTTTTTTCACCCTCCTCAACAGGTCGGGACGCCGGGCATCAATTGCCCACGCATAAGTAAGCAGCATAGTATAGCATATTATAACATCTTTTCCAGAGTCCTTAGATCGGCGCTTTTTCACGGGGCCTGCCGCCCTGCCTGGCTGCTTGTTCTTTTTTTTTTTTACAAATTCTCGACGCTCGCTTTGCCCCCCCCCCCACCCCATGACCAACACATGTGTCGTGCTGCTACATTTATTAAAATTCAAAGCCGGTGGAATCTAAAAACTGTGATTTTGAGGATCAGGTTGAAAAGTTTTTTACCTGTTGGGTATTATTCGTTTACAAAAAAAACCTCCACCACACATTGTATACGATATAATTGACTACATTCAACAGGCATGAAGTATTCGGTTCAGCATGGTAAGTTACAGGAAATATACAACCGACCTTTTTAAGGAGGAATTTGACCCCCGAATTTTTCGCAAAAGTTCCGACGAACAAAACAAGGTACTCAGAATAATGCAATTGATTATAATTCCGTTTTCTACGAAGCTGACAAGATTTCGCAAGCAGTTATTGAAAGGTATAGGTTACGTAAATCTCATAGAAATTATCGTTTATAGCCCTCATTCTCTCCACTATAAATCTTTTGTCATGATCGTAAACTTCCCCACATTCTTTTAGTGGATGATGATTTCAGTGATGAAAAATGTCATTTTATCTGAAACCAATAACATTCCACTTACTTTCACTATCTTACATGATCACTTGTTATCTGGATGTTATCATCTACGGATATTTCTTATCTATATTTATCTTAAAATTGTGTATGGATTGGATTGGAAGCTTGATCCCATAAACGTTCGGCGAATTCTCGGACGATTCACCCCTTAACAATAAATAATAATATATTTAACCCTTTAAAATCTCCTCGAGGAACTCGGAAATATCGTCGTTTGTCCAAACCTCGAGAGTGAAAAATTTCTCGCATTAGGCTGACTCATACTTCTATATACCTGTTTCCATTTTTACTATACTACCTTCAACATTCAATTGCAATATTAATTCACTATTTAGGTCTAATGATTTCAACTCTACTACATGATATCATAAATGCTCGGTCTCTTTGGATAACTGTTCGTAATTAGGAAATTCAAACCTATATTGTACGTATCATTTCAGAAGTTTGTTTGATGAAATTCCTGTAATTGAACTCTATTGTATCATGAGAATGCCCCTAACAATGCAAATTTGAACCACCTTGTGTTTTTCTGTATATCTTTGTGTTTTTTTTTGTTTTGAATAGGATTGGTGTTTGAGTATTCATAAGCTAGTACACACACCAAAACAACTCGTTAATCTGGTAGTCTAATCAAGTTGATTGTATATCAATTCAGTAAAAGGCTGTGTGCCAAATCCATGCAATTCACATTTTTTGCAATCAAACATATATAAAGAGCTTTGATTCTTTGTGAAATTCAACAGTAACTTTTCATTTTTGTTTCTGAACCTTATATATCACACTACTACTACTACTACTACCGCAATGGTCTCATTCACTACTATAACACTATGTTCTATCTGATATCATATTGATCTTCCTTTATATCAAGGTAGTGGGTGTAATACGTGGTATGGTATAGTCACATTTCTCTTCGCCCCTTCCAGGCCAATCATTTGATCCTGATCCTATTCAGTCTCTCTTTTTTCCCATCTTTAATTCCACAAATACAACAACAGCAGCAGATATATCTATATGTATACTCCAATGGTTTCTATATCTATCATACTGTTCAATTGACCCATTGAATACGGCCCCAAGTTATTAAAAACCATATATGAGACCAATCAGTTCTATACAACTTTTCAAAAACAAAAAATCAAGAATTCTCGAAACTGGAGTCATTCAGGGAGATTGAGTCACTTGACTTTTCCCTCGAAAGGCTGCGGCGTGCGGCGTCAATTTAGTTTGCAATTTAAACAATTCAAATTCGGCGCGATTTCTTCGGCGTAATATTATTCAATAGATCAATTATTATTTCAGGTTGGTCAAATTAAATTTTGATTCGATGGATTGGGTTGTCATGAGCGGATTGAAATAGTATGGGCTGAAAAAAAATAGAAGAATAAAAAAATATAGAGAGAAAGAGAGGTTATTAACTGGAAATACGCTGTTATTAATAGTATATGTCCCGTCAAAGGTGTTAGATCGAAACATCTTGTATTGAGTAGGGTATTTAGATCTTGGATTGTGTTAGGTTTCGTTAGATCTGAGTCTTGAACCTAATTATCGAAATATACTCAAAAAAACAACCTTTTGAACAATGACTCAATACATTGATTAATGAAAATGAACTAACATCAATCTGAAACATTCACTTATTCATGGTTATATAGGTTCTTTCAGCTAGATTTGAATTACGTTCTCTCCATCGTTTCCGAATCCGCTCGCAGTTTTTTTTTCCACTCTCTCTTTCTTCAATTGACAATAGTTGTTGTTTTCTGTTGTTTTCATTTTGGCTGCTTATTGTTGTTTTCTTTGAATAAAGTAAGATTATTCTTCTAAAGTCATCAAGAGCCATTCATTTAGAATTGAAGACTTGGATCAAATTAGTGGGGTTAAGTAACGGATTTCCTATTAACATGAATAGAATTATCTGTTCAGAAGGCTCATTACTAAGAGTTAATGCCTCGTTTTTTTTTCAATTTTTTACTAGAATAATCTGTTTCCACTTGGCATGATTTCTCGAAAAGAAAAACTACAACCAAGGACATTGTTACATTGTGGATAATGTATAATGTTCCTTGTTCACACTTGTCTCTCTCTTTAATTCAAATGTGAGGTTTGATATTTGAAGTACTGTCGGTGAAGTCACAACCTGTGTTAAGCATCAGAAATGGTACAACAGAAGTTATCACTAAACACCTGTCATTAAAGTTTAGTATATTAAAATTTATTAGAAGTGGGTTGACAAAGTTTGTAAAATATAGCTTACTCTTGCAACTTGATTCAGATCAGAACACCAAAGTGTAGTTTTTTGGAAAAATATGTACACTTTATAGGTCTTACTCCGTATTTACAACTCAGGTTTCGCATAAATCTGAAGAGACCATAAAATCTCCTTTCTTTGGGACGATTGAAAATATATATTTGAATTTCAATGATCAAAATCTTTCAGGATCCTTGTTATATGGCTATGCTTCCCAGAAAATTACTACCAGTAAGCTTTACAGGGTTATATCTACTTTTTTTTATTGATAATGCCCATGATGTGTATTATATTGCTTATTATACCATTATAATATTAATGATCGTCTATTATTTCTAACTGATTTATCATTTGAATACTTTAATTTCACTATTCAAAATTTCGAGTTTATGTTGCTATGTAATCAAAAAAACAGACTGCTAAAAAATTTGTCTACACCGTCAATTTCAAATAGTGATAATTTGATCACAAATTTAGGCATTGATTTATTATATATATGTTATATATGTATGCAACTAGATCCTATGATTCAATGTGAGTTGATACTGCTGATGATGTAACAAGTGTCTAGCATTTGATGTTTTTTTTTACCCCACATTTTACCTCTGAAAAAATTATCGTTAAAAGCTTCGCTGACTTTTTTTAACCCACATGTGAAAATTGCAACCTCATAAACTTTTTTTTTCCACGTTTAACAACTAAGTATTATACTTTTTTACTATGTGGTATTATTTTGAAAATATAAATAAATAATTGATTATATATAAAAGAATATAATTAACTGGAATCACAATGACCAGATTCTAAACCAAAGAATGTATAAAACAGAAAACAAGAGGGAAGGAAGAGAAGGATTTGGTATTTTCTATAGTTTTGACTCTTCTGGGCCAACAAACTTCAACAACTTTTCAATGTTAGCAGCTTTCATGACATTACCTTTAATTTTCAATTTACCAGTCATGAATAGTTTTTGAGCGCTAGCTTTACCAATTATCAATTTTTTTAAATCAGTATCTGAAATTTTAATCTTAATCTCTGATTTTGATTCATCGGCTGGTTCATTGAGTTGCTTTAATTCACCTGAAGTTTTGGAATCAAGTAACCAATATTGAGTTGATTTTGTTTTTTTGTTAATCACTTCAAAAGCAACAACTGAACCTAAAGATTTTAAAGAATCTTGTTTCACTGATTCGTTAGTGGCTAGAATTTCTGCTAACTTATTTAAGTATTGTGTGGATTTGAATTCTTCGGACATATTGTTCTTGGGCTGTTGTTTGTTGATATTGTAATTTGATTGCTTCTAATAGTTGAAAAAGTATGATGTATGGTAAGAAAGAAAAGACAAAAAAGATAGAAAAATTGAATGTGGGAATTCTTGAGTTTTTTATACACAGCAAAAGAGTGATGAAATGGTGAATAAAGGGATTTTTTTTTGGCATGTGAAGTTTGCATCAAATACACCAGCCACATCTAACACAAGCCACGGTTAATACTAAGAGTATTATTGTGCGGCGGTGCGGATATAAGTCCAGCCGTATATATATATATCAGCACAGCCTCGATATGTTTTGCATCAACATTCATAAAAATACAATAATCAGCTTTCTTAATTCCTTACCGAGCCATCATCTCGTATTTCCAATAAAACATCTTTTTAACACTTTTGTTTGCTCAATTGATTTCTACCCTACTGATTATTAACACTAACTGCCGTCTACTCACTTTTTAGAATAGATAAATCCTGTATATATTATTATCAGTGTTCACCCTTACACTCCAATCATTGCTTTTATTTTATTTAATCATTAAGGTTATCTCTATATAGAAACCACAAATATATCATCAACAGTCATTATGTCACCATCACAAAGTGGAAAACACATCTACTAAACTCTACAAACTACTTTCATTTTTTGTGTTACTTCCTTTTTTTTGTTTACTTTTCATATATATCACTGAATATTGAAGATAAATGGCATCCTTTGAAAATTTTGCATCTTCTTTAGATTTGAAAAATCGTTCTAAGAAATTAACAAGGGGTCGTTCATCAAAAGCTTGTGCCTCATGCCATCGAAAAAAAGTAAGATAATGTTAGTGCTAAAAATAATCCTTTTGAGAAATGTACAAATTGTTTCGAATTTGGAATAGATTGTATAGTGAAAGAAAGAAAAAATAAATACAAGAAAAGCAATGGCAATAATAGTATTAATACCATTGCTAATGTACAAAACTCAAATGGTTTGGAAACTCCCTTGGATTCAAATAAATCAGATTCCCCTCAATCTTTGACCTCAGTCAACAAAAATGATGATTTCTTGCTTTCTCTATTACAAGGTGCACCATTAATTACAGATAGTACAATCACAGATACACAAGCAGAATATTATGTCCCTGAAGAAGTATTGTTATTGCCAAACTGTTCCGACCTATCACCTTCCAAATTTATACATGTTGAACCTAAAATTGATATCAAATACAATGAATTACACAGTCATATATATGAGCAACATTTCAAGTCAATATCTTCATTCTGTGGAATCAATTCAGTAACGGCAGATTATATTCAATCCAATTCGAGATATCTGTCTTTTCAATCTGACCAAGTTTTGAAACCTTTGATCAATAATGAAGTTTTCATATTACCGGATGAGGTTAGTTGTCGTAAATATATCGAAGGGTATTTTGTTATGTTTCATCCACTATTTCCAATCGTTGATAAAACCTTATTTTTGAAAATTTATAAAGATTTAAGAAACCCTCCTTCGTTGTTATTACTAAGAACTATCATATATATTGAGTCAAGAGTTTTATCATTCTCTTATAGAGATAAGGTTAAAATTGCTGATTCAGAGAAAGAAAACAGTAGTTTTTATTACAAGGCTAAATTACTATATGAATATAATATTGAAACAAGTCCAATACCATTGGTGACAAGTATTTTCCTATTGGGTTGTGATCCTATCTGTGACGCATGTCTGAAAACTACCGATGATTTTTTAGCAGAATCTGTTAAAATGGCTATGTTTTATAATATGCATAAAGTTCAAACTGACTCTAAAATATTAACAACGGATGAAAAAAAATGTTGCAAAGCTATATTCTGGATTATTTTTTACAGAGATAGATCATTGAGGTTATTGTTTTCTAAAAAATTTCAAATTGATTTAAAACATTGTACTGTTAAATTCTTAACCTATGAAGATGTCTCAGATATACATTTGTCACAGATAGATACAAAAGGGGAACTTTGGGGTTATTATTCATCTGTTTTAAAATTGGCTGAGTTGATTGGTGAAATAGTTGAACAGGAATAAAAGATTGATAATTTAGCAAATCAAGACTCTTCTTTCAACAAAAATCTAGTTCATATGGATCATCTAATCAATACATGTATATCTAATTTACCATCAAACTTCAAAATGACCAACGAGAATTCAGGCAATATAAGAAGTATAATGGTCAACCTTTTCCATTTACAACTAAGTTTAAACGTTCATTTGCATAATATTACAAGGAGAAACAAGTTGATTAAAAAACTAGTCAATGGATACAATTTTTAAACTGTAATGTTTTTGTAACCCAAGATTCAAAACCAAAATCAATAGAATGGCACGATTGTTTTAATGTTGCACATTCGATCTGTAAAATTACGAAACCGTTCAAAAATCATATTGGAGTGTTGAATTTTATTCATATATCACTTGGAATCATATATCAAGCTGCAGTTTGTTTAATTCCATTTTTATATAACATAATGATTCTGAAATTCGAGAAACTGCTCAAGATGATTTAAACCAAGTTAAAGAATTGTTGGATGTAGCAGGTAGATCCTGGTTACAAACAGGAAAATAGCCAATGATTGACATGTGTAAATATATTGTTGATTCAGTTTATCCAAACAAAGAAAAGAGAATTGAATACATTAGAGATTTTACTGATGCTGCTATATATAAAACCATTTTGAATGCTCCTGTTGGTTCAATCGATCCGATTATTAAAAAAGTAGCTCATACACAAGTTCCCCCTTTTAATCATATGGTGTTAAATTACAATAGATCAAAGAGAATGGAAGGTTCCGAAATGTGGTTGCCGAACAATGATAGCCAACTTGCTGAAAGGGCCAATTTCGGTGACTGTGATTCACTATTCATGCCATTAGTACACTTAAATGATTCTTTGCTGAATATGAAACCAAAAGAAGAAGTCGGAGGAGAAGGGGGAGGAAATGGTGGTGGAATTCAATACACTAGATTCTTGCCTCAATTAAGTGGATTTAACGATCAACAACAACAACAACAGCAGCAGCAGCAACTATTTCAACAGCAACAACAACAACAATTGCAACAACTTCAACTGCAACAACAATTGCAGGCTAATAGTATAATTTACGATACGAATGGTAGTGGTACCATTCTAATGAACCCTTATATCTTCCCACCATTCAACCTTATATACCGGCACCATATGTCCAACCACCGTGGTCTAACGGTAATGAATGGTATCCAAACCCAACCAACAACAAAAATAACAATAACATTGATGGTAAAAGACACCAAATGAGCATGAACCGCCATCAATAGCAGCAGCAACAGTAAGCCAAAGAGCACCATCACTTTATTAGTCACGTGATACTACACTACACACTTAAATAGATAAGTGTTTGAGGCTGTGCCAAATATAAAAAAAAGCCGTTGTGAGATTCTTCCAGAAATCCATTTTTTTTTTTATTCTTGTCTTGTGTAATGCGCATATTTTTTACTTTATAATATAAATAATAAACCTTTAATGTAACATAGTTGCTTTCTTGCCAATAAAGGATACCTCCTTTTTGATAAAACATCTGAAATATCTCAATCTTTTATTTCACTAGAACCAGATTTCAAACAAACACTTTTTATACTTAATACGATAATCACAATGGGCTTATTTGATCCTACATCAGATAAAGACATCAACCTCAATGATCACATTACAACCCCACCATCTTCAATCAACTCCTCATCAATTTCCAAACCATCAGGGCAATTAGACGAATCATTGAAATCATTAATAACTGCAACAAACGACATAACATCGAATTCAGTTTCAAACATCTTAGATTGGTCAAACAAATTGATTGACAATGAATTCCTCAACAATCACAGTTCAGAATCATCATCCCCATCTTCATTATTAAAACTTTCCGATTTCTTTTTCGGTGATTTGAACGAGGAGAAATTTTTCAATAAAATTCATAATAAATTCAATAATAGGCAATCATCTCCATACGGATTTTGGGCATACCCTGCTCCATCAGCATCATTGTATCAAAAATGCTTAGATAAAGATGGGCTATCAGCATGGGATTCAAACGGGTACTGGCGTTGTTTATTCCCGAGGGCTATTATACCAAATGATTTTGATGGCAGCAACGGAAATGAAGTTGTTTCTAAAGAAGATGTTTTAAATGACGTTAATCATTCCAAAGGTTTATTTTTTGAGAATTTCACCGATTATTTAGGATTCAAGAGTAAAATGAATGAAATTGTTAAAAGGCAAAAAATGGAGAAATGGATGAAATTTAAAGATGAACAGAAAACCAAATGGGATTTTTTGAAATCATCAAATAACGATGAACTCGATGGCAATTTTGTACAAAATGACGTTTCCACTTCGGTTACTAACAATGGTATAGTTTCTGCAAATGCAAAAATTAGAGGTAGTTCATCGTCAACATCAATAAAGACATTAGAGAATGGTGATGTTGAGAAATTCACTGTTTTGAAACAACTGTATGACGATGGATCCAGTTCAGTTTCTGAATTTAAAGAAATTTTAAATCAAAGTGGTGAACGGAAATCATTTGATGAAAATATCAAAAAGTATCCAAAGAAAAGTGGATGGTTCTGGGATACTTCTGACAAAAACTAACTTTGTTTGTACTTTTCCTCCTTTTCCCTCCCCTCCCCTCCCCTCCTTTTTGAGGGATAATTCTATGAGTAAATACCAGTGGCATTTATATATATCAGTTTCAACATTTTTTGTTTTGTTTTATTTATTTATGGGATGATGATTTTTTTATGTATATACATAATAGCTTTTACTTTCTGTTTTTTTAGTATGGCTTAGCTATATAGCCCCTTCTTTTTTCTCTTCCTTTTTTTTCTACACGCACACTTTATTGGTTGCCTTTTGTATTTTTCTTTTTATGAATGGTCCACTTTAAATTTCAAATATAATGAGACTTTTTTGAAAAGTGTATAACTTTGTATTTTATTAATTAACTTAACCCAAATAAATAACCCCTATATATATATATATATATATATGTACATATGAATAAATACAAATCACCCAAACGCCACGGTATTACAGTACGAAACGATCAACTCATCACCAACTTTGAAAACATCAAACAAATTACCCAACTCTTCATCAGGATTCGGACTCACTGAATTGTTTAAATAGCAATAAACTTTAAACCCAATTTTCAATTCCAAAAATTTAATAATTGAATTAAATTTTGAATGTTTGGAAATTTTGAAAACAGTTGGTTTTATTTGATTTATTGAACCTATTGATTTAAACCTAATTTGAATTTTTTCAATTGTAGGTTTTGAAATTGATATCAATTTGGATGTTGTTTTTGTTGGTAGTTTGGATAATAAGATGGATTGATTCATTGTTATTTTCGTTTTCGTTAATTTTGGATCATTTTGAATTGTTTTCGTGTTGGTGTCTTCATTTGTTGAAGCTGTAGTCTCTTCTTGTTCCTCTTCCACTACTTCTTCTTTTAATATCGGTTTGGGTCTTGTCAATTGATGTTTGTCTTTGTTTGATCCAACTTTGATGTTTAGTTCCAGTAAAGAACTTTCCAAATTGGTTAGCTTCTGTTTATCATTTTGATCGTCTATCATTTTTTCCTGAGATTCAATTTAGTGGTTTTTATTGATGCTTGTTGAAGGACGTAATTGATACAACAAGATAAAAAAATCTGTTCTAATTCCTATAAGCTTCAGATACAATCAGTTAATATTTATCTGACAAAAGCTTCAAAGCGCGGCGGTGAATTTTTGAATCATTTTTCCCATGCGGCTCTATTTTTTTTTATTTTTTTAAAAATAAAATTAAATGACATTTTTTCACATATACACATTAACAATATATAATATTACTGGCCAAACTAGTTACTAGAATAAGCCTCTGTCAATTTATTAAAATGATCTTTTTCAATTTGTCCCAAATTATTATCATCATCAACTTCACTTAGAATGGTTAAAATTAAGAAGAAATTATTATACAAAAATATCTCTCTCTTTTTAACATCCAACGACTGACTTAATCTAATTAAAGTATTCTCAAATTCGTTTCTTAATCTGGATATAGAATTAGTTAAGGGTTCTGACGTTTCCAATTCAAAAGTTAAATTATTTGATAATTGTAATAGATTCAACAGTAAGATACCAAAATTTTGTGTTAGATTCAATGGAATCATTAAATTTTTATTTATTGATTTGATTAAAACAGAAGATGAAATTGATTTTTTCAAATTTGAACAATTTAAATCAACCAATTTTTGGAATTTCGGCCATAGAATGATCAATTGCATATTCAAATAATCTTCCATAACGGGTATTCTACGATGTTGTAACTCGTATTCCATAGATTGACAAGATCTAATAATGATTAATAAACCAAATAAATCAAAGGATTCATTACTAAGGAATTGGGTATAACTGAAACCAAGTTGATAAACAGGTTGAAAGATAATTTTGGAAATATCCAAGATTTCTTCTGATTTAGTAATTGAGAAAAATTCATTCAAAAATAAATATTCAGTAGAACTGTTATCCAACAATGCCTGATTGAAATTCTTGAATGCATTTTCAATCCAATATTTGGTATTATTAGTTTCTGCAATTTGTGCCAACATGACGGTTTCATCCTGTTTTGACATGGTTTCCAATCTTTTCGTGAAATTAATTAAGTATTCGTTCAATGTAATCGTTTCTGATTTTGCATGCGATGATGATGAAGAAGATGAAGAAGGTGAAGAAGATGATGATAAACTGAAAAACAAAGACGATGAAGTTGATCCACTATTTGAGTCATCTTCAGAAGAACCTAACAAGACATTCCTATCTATTTTATAAAGTTTCAATTTTTCTAAAGATGATAAATATTTAACGAAATTTTGATAGTAGTACCATCTCATTGTATGGCAATAAGCTGATTTCAATTCATTTGCCAATTTTGGATGTTTAACTTGCAAAAAAGAGAAAATTTCTTTAACATCAAGTAACTCTTTTTGAATAACTTGTGAAGATATAGATTGTTTTCTTAACAATTTGATTTGTAAAACTATAAAATCTCTAATTCTTTCAATTGCTTTAAACTCCATCAATTCTAATAATTTGATTAAATCTGATAAACTTTGAATCTTATTAATTGTCACTTTTTCTTTTTCATATTTAGAGTAAATTTCTCTCTTTTCAATCAAAAATCTTAAATTTTCAATCCAATTTTCGTTGATGTTATCATTTAAAACTGATTTTATAATTTCAGGTGGTATTATCAAATCATTTATAATGGGAGTTAATTTCAAATCGATTTTTTCTTTATCTTGAATCTTAGCGTTTAATAAATTAGATCTATTTTGTAAAAATTCCATCTCTAAAGATAATTTATTTAAATTTTGTTCAAAATTCAATAAATAATCAAACAAAGGTTTCAAAAAAAATCTTGAATCTTTAATGATTTTTTCATAGTTTGTAAAAATATTGTATTTATCAAGATAATTTAAATTTTGATATTGTGGATTTAAAGATTTCAAATATCTTAATTCTTGTAAAGTGTTTAAATCTTCAGTTTGTCTCAATGTGTTAATTAATTGATCCAATTTCTTGTCAGTAGTAGCACTACTACTACTACTATTACCACCACTTGTATCGTCATTGTTTAATTCGTCAAGGTAATCAACTTCCCATTCTGGATTCAATTTAATTTTCAATAATTCAATTGAAGATTTATTTGAAATATTTATACCGGGTATAGAAGGTTGAGTATGTTTTGATATTGATCTTCTTGATATTCTATGGTTTAAATGTGGACGAGGTGTAGCTACTTGTTCTTGAGCCCTTGAAGAATTCGATATGGAATTTCCATTATTACCAAAAATCTCAAATTGCATAGCTGTATTGGTTTAAATAGTTTATAATTAATGTTTTAAACTGATTGAATAATTGATTGATTGATTTATAATGATTTGAAAGGGCCTTTCTTTTTTCTTTTTTTTTGTCCAAATGATAGAGATTTGTTTGACTATATATATCTTTCTGTTTTTAATTTTATAAAGATAAAAGTAAATATAACGAGTGTTTAGATTCGTGTTAATACTAGCAAATATGCGTCGATTATTTAAGAAAAAAGAACGTCGATAGACTTGGTGGGATTATATAATAAAAAACATATTGTTATGTAATCATATTATCAACTTTATTCAATTGCACACTACTTGCTTCTTTATTTTATTTTTTTAGTCGTTTAATGGAATGGAGTGGAATGGAATTGGGGGGTGGGTAAAATTTACAAAAATAGGTTGATGCATTATAATAAAGAAAAAGGGTCTTTTGCGGGGAAGTTCACTTATAACTTTATGTAGTAATAATTATACTAAGATTTCAAAGTTAGTTGATGCCTAGTTGTTTTGTTTAATGCATCAGTATCAGGAGAGGTTGGTAATTTACATATATATATATATATACATCTCTTATATTTATTTATCATTTGTGACTGAATTGTGTGATATCAATATTAACAACAAATAGAGTGTGAGAATTGCTGCAACGTGATAATTTTTCTATTGAGTTGAGGAGAGGAGAGGAGAGTTTTTTTCCATTTAACCACACGGCTGATATGATTTTGTATATATATATATATATGTGGGGATGTGCGGGACCTGGCTGATTGATTGATTATATGAAATACACACGTAGATACAACAACATAAGATAAGTTTATACACGACAACAAAAGAGATGATTCAAGAGGAGGTGAGTGGCGATTAGATGTAAACCGACTATTTTTTATCTTGAATACGTTCTATACATCATTTTTTGAACAATACAAATCAAACGAAATGGGGTAAAATCATATATATATATAGAATGAATAAAGAAATAAATCTATTCATTAAATACCTGGGGTTGCTTTATAGGTTAGATACTTAATACATTTTTGTATTGATTGAAGATTACAGAATAGGTCTAATGTATTATTTTGTTGTTTGTATATATATACAAAGAGACGGTGTGTATTCATGAATTAGTAAAAGTGAATTAAATCGTCAATCCCGGCATTTAGGTTAACTGTCCGTTTTATATATATTAATTAATATGAGGCAAAAGGGTAAAAGGAAACAATTCTAGTTTTTTTCAATGACGTAAAAACCGACGGCAATTAAAAAAATGAGTGTGTTAGCCATCTATAATACTATATTATACTATATTGTACTATATACTATAGATACTTTCACCTTTATAATGTATATGCATAATTGATATATTTTGACTTGACTTTATGTCACTACTGGTTAATTGATTAATTGGTTAATTGATTTGGGGGAAGCAATCGGTTGTTTGATTGTTTTTTCAATATGAACAAACAAACACCCTGCCGCATGAGGCAAACACAATTTGGAAATTTGGTGGGGAAGGAACTAAACTATTGTTCTAATTTTTGAATAGATTGACAACCACAAATAAATATATATATATATATAAGTTTGACTATTGTGTATGTGTATATATATATATATAATGAAGATATTAGTTGTTGATTGTGTATTATTGTATATCTGGAGAAAAGGAGAACAAGCAAAAAAAATCTTTTCTGTTTGTTGAAATATAATTAATCAGTCAGGTCAAAATAATAAATAATTCAATAAGAATGCATCAATGATTCAATCCTCTTATTGTCTTTTTCCCCACAAAAGATCTTCCACTGAAACTCTCTCCAACAAACAACGTTCGGATTATATAGTTAGTTATTGTCCATATTGTATATGATATATATTGTTAATATAATACTATTCACATCCCCCCCCCTTAAGTTTTAACCAATTTCTTCTTCACCTTTTTTAGATCTTTTTGTTCTTCTAGATTCACTAACTTTGTTTGGTTCATTTTTTTTACTCTGTGTATGAAACCTCAATACTAAGTGTGTGTTGTATATATATATATATATATATATATATATATATATAAAAACACATAATATCTCTATATCTTCACATAAA
>JAKTPI010000118.1:0-33597 GCA_030557545.1 Ogataea salicorniae
ATTTTGTTCTTCCTTTTCCCCGTTGTATTATTTGCATTGTATAGTTTTCTATTCACTATATTATTTCGACTTGTTTCATCACAATTTGTATCATCATTGATTTTTACCCTCATTGATTTGTTAGTTTTCTTCTACTAACATTGATTTGATTGCAAACTTTTTTTTTTTTGTTTTTGTTTTTTTCAATGTGGTTTGTGTGCTTGTTTGTTTTGAAATTGTCTCCTTCTTTTACCTTTCTTCTACAACCCTGAAATGGGGTTTGCTTACAATTTAATTTATACCTTTTCCTAATAATTTCTCTTTTATGATTATTACCATTGGTAAAATGAATAATAACCAATGCTTTATTAAAATTGTTTGTATTTTTTTGCAGAAAGATTAAAAAATCTAAGATTTTTAAAAATTACAACTATTTGGAAAATTTTGATTATTTGTAATAATAATACCCTCTTTTAAACGTATGAAATATTCTATATAATAATGACAAATAACTTTTTGAAAATCAAAAATCTTTTATTTTTAAGTAGTGTGTACCTGTAAAACATAACAGCCTTAATATCCAATCCGTCCATAATGTCTATGTTGTTGATTTTTTAAAGAACACCAATTTACAAGTGATGAAAGAATCTACTTGCACCGTATGTATACAAATCTCAAAAAATTATTTTCAATCAAATAAATGAATTTAAATGATGAAACTGAAAATGTGTTTAGGAAAGATAATAACCTAGAAATAATAAAAAAAAACCCAAATCAAAGAAAGCATGAAAAAAGACCCAAAAAAAAAACCAAATGAAAGAAAAAAAATACTAAAAAAACGCCAATAAAGATTAGAACCTGAAAAAAGTAAAAAAAAAAAACAAATAGATAGCATAGAATACTGTCATACAAGTTGATATTAAGTATAATAATTATACTCGTTGTGTAAATGCATCATAGTCTCTTGTGTATGATGAAGTGTAGTATAGTAGAAATATTGATAAAAACGGAAGATGACGAAGAAGAAGAAAAGAAAGAGGAAATGAACAACCCATAAGCATGTGAACTAAGATAAAGAAAAACGGAAAACAGAAAAGACCCAAAAAATTAACGAACATAAACAAAAACAAGGAAAAAAAACACACAAAGATTGAAACATATTTATAAAAATCAATCAATGATCTAAAGAAGCTAAAAACGCAAGTCAAAAGAAAAAAGAAACCAAGATAACAAAAGACACGAGTCATCCCAAAAAAAACACAAAAGTAATATCGAAATGAAAGCGAATAATTAAGGGATTCATCGTTTTCGACAAATCACAATAAAAACACAAAATAAAACAATTAAACCCAAAAAAAATAAGTAAGCTGTAGTAGTGACTTAAAAACTTAAAAAAAAAATTAAAGCAAAAAAGTTGTTTCCTCTTCTTCTTTTTTTTTTCCTTCAAAATGCAAAAAAGAGACATAAAAGTTTAATATGTATCAAAAAATATCAAAGAGAAGTAGTTCCATCATCATAAATTCCATGATCAAACCATTTATGTTCTAAAGCTTCAACAGCCATCAATCTCTTTTCAGGATCATAGACAAGTAGATTTTTAATCAAGTCAATAAAGTAGAACCAAAATTCATAATCATCGTGATGCCTCTTACTGATATTGAAATGAGAAATGGATTCTTTCAAACCCAGTTTCATATCAAATGGATAACCAACTTTAGCACCGACTAAATCAGCTAACGATGGAAGATCCTCAACCTCATTGATTAATTTAACCGGTGTACGAACAGTAGGGAACAATAGTTGACCTGTTGTTCTTGAGAATGAATTAGCGATACAATCAGAGCCATTATTTCCGTTAATGGAAGAATTCGAAGAACGACCTCTTGTCGTTGTTGATTGGCGGTAGAATTGATTGAAGCATTTCCTCACCAGTTTCAAGTCAATAGATCGTTGTAGAACTTGAGCCATCATGGCTAAATGCTGAGCATTTTCATGCGTTTTGAATAATGCATCACCAGTGATCAATTCAATCAAAATACAACCAACTGACCACATATCACAAGGGAAAGACCAACCAATACCAAGAATAATCTCAGGTGCTCTATAATGACGAGTTGAAACAACCGAAGAATGATACTCATCATCAAAGATAGCCGAACCGAAATCAATTGTATAAATTTTTGGATCATTCAAAATCATTCTTGTCAATGATGCTGCATTTATAGTTGGTGTACCTGGTCTATGATATGGTTTTTCAATAAATGAATCATCTTTTAACAAAATGTTTTCAGGTTTGAGATCAGTATGAATTAAATTCAAATCATGCATAAATGCAACAGACCTTAACAATTGTCTTGCAATTGCTTGAATATGAGAACCTGGGAATGGTAAGAATGAATTCTTATCTAAGAAATCATACAATGAAATCTTAAGAATATCTGTAACGATACAAATATGACCTCTGTAATCAAAACATTCCCTTAAATGAATGCATTGATTGATGTTTTCAGGATCATGTTTTTTCAACATTGTTAAAACACGAAGTTCAATTTTGGAAGCATCTCTATACTTCGGTATAGCTCTAATTATCTTAATAGCAACAACACAATCATTGTATCTGTCATGGGCCTTGATAACTTTACCAAAAGTACCTTGACCTAATAACGAGTCAATTTGGAAACGGTCATTAGCGAAAAAGCTGCCTGGATTAATAATGTAATGACCATCTTTATCATCACATGGGGTCTCTTCCACTGATGTAGCTGAAGTACTTGAAGAATCAAACGATTCAGAAGATGAACTTTGGTTCTTGTTATAACTGCTGTCATGACTTAGCGGCAAATCAGTATTGAAAGAGAATTTTCTATTTGCAGGAGCTTGGGCTGAAGAACCATAAGTATAATTGTTTAATTGATGTTGAATAAAAGCGGTCTTAACATCTCCAATTTTTTGTAAAACTGAGTCCTTATTAAATTTTGGTGTATAACAAACTTTAGAGTATGAAAGTTGTGGCAAGGACTTTGTTCTCTTCTTACGGCGTCTATTCATCATATAAGCAGGGATCGGATTTGGATTTGAATTTGATAATCTCAAGTTAGCCATAGTCAAATGATGACTATTGAATGAGGAGTCCAATGTACCATCATCTGAAAAGTCCAGTACATCGTCATCAATACTATCTTCTTCGTCGTCATCTTCATAACCAAAATACTCTTCTGGATTTGTCAGATCCTGATCATCTTTGAATATGTAATCATCGTCATCTGAATCCAAATTGATAACTTCACGTTTATCTGATGTACCTACATATGGCAAAGGAGCTGTTGTTGTAGAGTATTGTTGTTGTTTCTTTCTAAGATATTCAATACCATTGATGGGGGTTGAAGAAGGGGAAACCATATGAGCGGATGATGATAATCTTGGTCTCTTTCTGTTATACACAGCAGCACTCATCATTTCTTTTCCGGTAAGTATAGTTATTCAAAAATGTATGATTGTTAACTTATAGTTATTTGTGTGAAATTTTGTCACCAGATATATCGAAAGATATAAATAATTGCTGATACCTTAATAACAATAATAGTGATAATAATAATAAGAGCCTCTTACTGATAAGCTTCCCTCAAATCAAAGCAAGTAAATGAAACTCCTTTAAATCAATATTTAGCAACGTGGTGAATGTATTAGTGAACTGATATGTTGATTTTAACTGTCTTTAAATATAGATAGGTCAAAAAGAACAAGACAAAAGGATATATGATATATATCTAATAAATAAGGCAAATTTATAGCTTAATAATATATATAAATATATCCAGCTCGATAGAATGGGTTGCGAAATCGGGAATTGGAACCTGTTCCGTGTGGGGCAAATTGTATTTCAACGTGGGTATTTGATAGTGTTTAATGTTGGTAATTATAGGTATACATACAGGCTACAAGCTACAAGTTACAAGTTACAAGTTCAAAAAAAGGTGGAAATAATAAACTAGAGATGAGTTTGTATTTATACATGAGCTGATATAAGGCAATCAGTTTAAATTTTTTTTCCAAAGGTAAACGGGGGATCATGATTAGGTTTAGGTATTAAAAGGGGATTCCAGCCAAACCCAACACCTTAACCGGATCACTCTCATCGTTTCCCCATGCGCAGCAACTGTCTCCACCAGGGATGTCCCAATATCCAGCAGGCACACAGTTTGGATTCTTCCTCCCCTCACCAGGTCTTACAGGCATGTAGCGGCGGTTCCTTCACCCATATTGTTTAAACTGATTTTTACCCACCCAACAGACCAGACAAAGAGATAGGGAGAGAAGGTTGGCAGGCTCTGGACGGAGGGGGGGGGGGGGCAGCTTATCAATTTTTATTGTCGTTCCAAGCCAGAGAGCGATCCAGAAAAAAAAAGCAACGATTGCCCGCCCTATCGATCACAATTAGAATAAACTAAAAAACGTCAGGCATGTGGGAATGCAATTATTACTATTATCAATTACAAACGTATCAAAATTTGGTTTCCCTCCCAGCGGACACACCGCAGTACACGGAGGGAAGTGGGATATTGCAATATTACCAGGGGGGGAACAACAGTAAGTGTGTATACGACGACTGCGGACAGCGAGTATCAAATACAAAACAAAAGCACCAGACAATAGCCCTTGGGGATTCTTCTCAATAACACACCTTATCGGCCTTAGTTTAATATTCCATTTGCTCAATTTTTTCAGATATATATATACACATGTGTACATGCTATTTAATAAACGTTGTACATTAATATATATATATATATATAAGTATCTATAAATGATAGAACATAGCAATTCAAAATATATAGATATATACATCACCATCAGTGATGTGGGAAAGGAACGGTCAAAGCACAAAATCCGAAACATGAAAGAGAAGCCAGGCACAGCAACTAACCAAAATGTTAGGAATTTCCCTTCCCTCCCCCAAAATTCGCAAAACACATCATCTATCTATCTATCCATACACTCTGGCAAATTTGCCCCGTGGCAAATTATCATCTCGAATCATTCATTCTTTCAAAACCTCCACACCACATCACATCATTATCAGAAACATAAACATAAAATAATCATTACATAATCAAACAAAAATCTATTTATCCGTTGATTACGTCTTTGTCAAAGTAATCAATACATCAATTTATCAAGGAATCGATCAGATAACTAAGTAAAATTGAAATTTGATATCTATGTTTACTTGTATATAATCTCCCAGATCTCCATCAACTTTTTGGATTGTTGTTGCTACAAAGAAAACTTTCGACTTATGCTGCATAAAGTTTCAGATTTGAAACGTCTCAACTAAATATTTGCTGTAGGTACTGATACACAATGCGAGTCAAAGTGTCGGTTAACTGGTGCTCTCAGTCATTTGACTAATTTTGAAGCACAAGTACGTTGTATCTGATCGATTTAAGCATTGACACAACACATTGATTTTAAACTCTAACTACCCCATATGTAGTTATATTTTTGTTGGACTTTATCTATGTGACGATCCTTTGAGCGAATCCACATTTTAAAGAAATGTAATACTTACATTGGAGTAGATATGCCGTGATATCATCAATCAACCTCCCGAATACTATCGACTTTTATCCAATATAACATTTTAGTTTGATGTTTATAGTACTTTTGATCTAGAATTGCTATCGTCTTTTAAACAGAATACATACAATGGATCTTAAACACGAAACTCTCTTCACGCTTCAAATAAACGGCAATATCAAGGCCGCCATTTTAAGTTTAAAGTCTTTTGAATCTATTCCTGATTGACCACAGTATAGTTCCCAAACTTTAATCACTGAATAGTAGTAATCGTGGTCCATAACCCAGTACAGTATTACACACGATAGTTAGTCAAGGAGAAGATAAACAGACAATATAATCTAATTCTCACGTGAACGTAAACCGTCGGGTAATCATTTGGTGCGCCTATTTTACCTGTAGATAGAGAGATAGAGAGATAGATAGACAGATTTAGAGATTAATAGATAGATAGATAGATCGATAGATAGATAGATAGACCGACCGACAGACAGACATAACAGTGCTTTCTCTTACCATCAACTGCAACTAATCTTTTTTTGAAACATATTAAGAAAACAGATTATCAAACATAATGCAATTAGACATATCAGCAACCAACCACGAATCGACAGATGCTAACATCTCAGATGAACTTTTTTCAATACTAAAGACAAAAGCACTTGAATCAAGATCCTTTTCGTATTCTCCATACTCTAAATTCAGAGTTGGGTGTGCAATCTTGACAGACTCAAATGAATTCATTACTGGTGCCAACATTGAAAATGCAAGTTATGGAGCTGCAATTTGTGCTGAAAGAACAGCCATTGTGAAGGCTGTCAGTTCAGGGTATACTAAATTCAAAGCAATTGCAGTCTCTACAGATTTGAAAACTTGTGCTTCACCTTGTGGTATATGTAGACAAGTTATTAGAGAATTTGCAGGTGATTTGAGATTACCTGTTTTCATGTTCAATGCTAATGGTTCAAAATTTATTAAGATGACTGTTGATGAGTTGTTACCTTTGAGTTTTGGTCCTGACGATTTATGTATCGATCCATCAAAATAGACATCTTGCTTCAATTATCACTGATAAAGACTCATAGCCATTTAACTTTATCGATTTATGTAAATAACCGTGATTAAATTTCATATAAATTACATTGTATTAGATTAGAAAGATTAGTATCATTTATTTATATTTATATATGCAGATATGATAGGAACAAGTAGAAGCACAAAAAAGAACAGGATAGAAAATCAAAATTGGGATAAAAATGATAATAATAAATATATTAAATGTAGTAAAAATACAGGTTTGAATTAATGTAAATTCAAATATGCAATGTTGTTAATGGTCTTTGATTCGAACCAATAGATGACTCTCGTAATGCTTGTCTTTGTTTTAATCTTAAATAATTCAATTCATGTAATGAAGCGTCCAACAAGCTCTTCAGTTCTTCGTTTTCAACTTTCAATTTAGTTCTTTCAACCTCAGAATCGTTGAATTTAACAATCAATGAATTGTAAGCTGAACATAAATTTAAATAATTAGTCTTTAAAATAGCAAAACATTTTAAAAACTTGTTTTCTTGTGGAGGTGGAGGAGGTGGAATAGTAACAGCTAATGGTTTTGATTTTGTTGTGTTTGGGTTAGGAAACGTGGCTGGTTGTGCTGGTAAAGCTCCATTCCTAGATTGATTAGCACTCATTATAACTGATTGTTCATGTAAGTGTGATGAGCTGTGAGGTCCCATGGTTGTCGGAACTTGGTGATTGTTGTTGTGCCTAATGACACTATGATCGGAGAAATGTTGAACTTGTGGTTCAAGTTGGGTATGAATTGAGTGGTTTGAAACTTGTTGTACGTGACTTGGAGTACTTGGAGTATTGTATACTGGCTGTGGGTTATTTGTCATATAGTCATTATTATTGGTATTATATTGCTGTGCTGGTGTTTGTTTCAGAATGTTGTTGCTAGTGTTTATAGATGCGTTTGAATCATTGTGATCTTGATGAGCTTGTAAGATAACTTTTTCAAGATCGTCAAATTCATCATCAACGTCTATGTCATCCATGTCACCTGGGTTATCATGGATATCACTTGAGTTTCTGATATAGATGCTATTATTCATGTTCGTTCTTTCTTTTGGAATTGGGGAGCGGGCTGATGACGAGGTGCCTATTAAATTTGCAATTTGTCTATCCAATTCATCTGCATCTAGCATTCCTCCGTCTTTGGCAAGATGTGATCCATCTGTGCTTCCTCTTGATGACTCATTATTTTCTTCAAAACTGGTAAAAGATCCTGATCCTAATGATTCTATTGGGGTATATGAGAAATTGGATTCAGGAGAAGATCCATCGGAATTTAAACCTGTTTGACTTGAATCTGTCACTATGAAGTTTTCACTACGTTTATTCGATTGATCAGTAGAGGCTGCTATATCATTGAAATCACTTTCAATCATTATATTTTGAAGTGGGTTTGCTTATAATTCTAAGTATTCCCGTTGTTAGTTAAGGTTTTATAGACAATTTGAAGTAAAAGTCCTTGTACTATTATAGAATTATATATGTTATTTAGATAGAATCTAAATAGATCTGGTTAACTATATAAAAAATTTTTTTTTTAACAATAAGAATTTAAATAGACAGGCACGTCAATATGCATACAAAAAACGGGATCACTAAATATATGTAGAGATCTATTTTATTAAAGTTATGAAGTTATGGTGTATTTATAAGATTCAGTAGTTTGAAGTGATTTATATATGTATATGGGCAATGTAGTAATGTTTTTCTAGATACAATTTTGAAATAATCATTATTGCATTTGGATGAATTTTTTAACTGTAATTGATTCCATGGAGTCTAACGAGAGTCTCATAGCAAAAAATTTGTCTCTAAATTCAAGGGCCATATTTGCTATATACTTATTGGACTAGCTGTTTTGAAAACTGGCCAAAATGTTGGATGACAGGATTCACCGAAGTAAGGTTATCCTTGGTTATGTCTGAGCCACTATAGCTTTGCATTTGTTTGTAATTTATACTGGAGCCTACTTAGGCCTGCGCTCTCAAACACTATGCTCACTAAGCTTGTTCTTAATGCCATCTACAAACAACAATTCATATCTCAATTCCATTGACAATTGAATACATGCAAATCAAGTAAGAAAAAAAAAAGGATTAAAAAAATAAATAGATTAAACTTGACAAATATAATATTGAAACTATATAAAACCAAAATAATTTCCAATAATAAATAAAGTGATAAAAACCTCGAAACTAATTAAAAACCCAATGCTTTTCTTTAATTACCTTAGTAACTATTTAAATCTAATTGTACATTAGACTTAGTTTAACTTGAAGGTGGTGTGACACTTACCACAGTATTGTCTGTCTGGCATGTTAGCCATGAAGACACCAGCACCACAGGTAGCAGAAGGACATTCTCTCTTTAATCTTTCGACCTTTCCGTCACCGTCAACCTTGTAGTAGGTTAAGACAGCTAACTTGTTCTTTCTGTGCTTGTGCTTGATCTTCTTTGGGGTGGTGTAGACCTTCTTCTTTCTCTTCTTACCACCACCTCTTAATCTTAAGACTAAATGCAAGGTGGATTCCTTTTGGATGTTGTAGTCAGATAAAGTTCTACCGTCTTCCAATTGCTTACCAGCAAAGATTAATCTTTGTTGATCAGGTGGAATACCTTCCTTGTCTTGGATCTTGGACTTGACATTGTCAATGGTGTCTGAGGATTCGACCTCTAAAGTGATGGTCTTACCAGTTAAGGTTTTAACGAAAATTTGCATTTTTGTGAAATTAGGATCGTCTGCAAAGGGATGCTTCTTTCTTACCTAGTTGTTGAGAAAAGAGAAAAAAAAAAGTCTTTTATTAAGAAGGTAACAACTGCTTCACCAAGTTAAGGAAGAAAAAGTGAAAAATTTTAAAGGTTGAGCTCTCTGACACTTTGCCAAAGTTCGCAAAGTGCAGAAGTTGCAACAACAGAAAAAGTTGTAAAGTAAGATTAGTTGGAGCGAGCGGCGCTAGCCCTAACCCTTCTAAGAACGCACGTGATAATACTTTAAGTCTGGTGCAAGGGGTAGATAATGTGATTTGTGTCACGTGAATACAAATTGTGGGAAAAGTTCTGTTCTATGGAAACAGGATAACTTTAACAAGCACTAGAGTACTGTCTGTTTGGAGATAAAATCCGTTTTCAACCGAACTGTTTTTGACCTTGAGATATCTCAACAGAACACATGGTTCAAAAGTTATCCCTATTAGCTGAAAATATCAGTATTATAAATAATCTCGTTTGCCCACACTTACAAAACCTTTCCCCTTTTTGAAATCAACCAAGAAACAATACAACATCAAACCCTTTTTTGGTGAATTCGCGTATTGTTAAATGAAGAGATAACTTTGGATTCTATGCTGAAATTAACTACACCCATAGTTAGCTTGATCGATGAATTGTTAAACAGTTTTGCTGACCGGGAGAACCTTTCCTCTGAGCCAGATAAGGATGATAGAGCTGTGGCACAAAATTTCAAAGAATCCAAACCAATTGATTCTTATCCTGATATCTTTGACACCAAAAATTTAATTTTTAAACCAAAAGGGAATATTTGTGATATCCCAATCACTAGTAATATTGAAGTTGACCCAGCTTCCGAACAAGTTAGACCGAAATTGGAAGTGGGAACTCCTGCTATAACAAATAGTTCTGAATCACTTATTATTACTGTTCCTGACAAGTTAAGCTTGATTACCAAACAAAATAGAAGCTCATCAGTAGACAGAAAGTCCGAGCTAAAAATCAAAACTGAAATTACAATGAGCAACAGAGAAATCCTCAAATCACGAAACGAACAAGATTTGAGCAGAAACACTAAACTATTAGTGGGCTCCATTAAAAGAAAAGCCAAAACCTTGTTCAACATTTCATTCATTGATGTAACAGAAAAAGCCAACAATTTGACATCTCCAATTAACAAATTCGCTATTTCCAATCCTATTTGTATTTCTGCCCCAGACATCCAAGAAATTTACAACCCCAAAGATGAAGTGGCAGAAATCAAAAGGCTAAATACAACAAGATCCTTTGATATATTTGACAGCACCATCGTACCAAAACCAACATCTGGCATAACTGAACAAGAAATAAAGGATTATATGATAAAGAAAAACAACTATAGAAAATATAAAAAGTTTTATTCAGATGACCCAAATTTAGGTGTTATCAATATGAATGAACATGGACAAGCACAACCTTTGAAAACATTCCCGAGTCAGCATCAAAGATATAAATCAAAAATGGAGTCAAAAAATAGCATCCAAACAGAACAACAAAAAGAACCCTCACAATCGAATGAAGGTGAAGTGGTTCGAGGAAACAGTACATTTTTGAAAAACAACGAAAAGGGAAAAAATTCTAGCCCAAATAGGGAGCCAGAATTGAGGGGATCAAAAGGTTCCAGACGTAGCTCAACTTCTAGCAAGCCATCAGAACCAACGAAAATAGCCTATCATGCCATTCCAAAACAAGTTACAACCGATGGTAAAACAGTTATGCACAGTACTTCGGCATACTACCACCAAGATATATTGATCATTGAGCAAGTCGCTAATAAAGAGGAAAGAATCAGAAAATTGGAAGCTTATGTATTGGCTAGAGACATATCAACATTAGGAAGCAAACCAAAATTAAAAGAAGAAAAAAAAAAAGAAGGCAGAAATGTTGCACTTTTTGTCTTAGCCAAGACAAAGAGTTTATGGAACAAGGGTTCTAAGTTAATCAGCTTGCCAAATGTCAAAGTTCTTTCTAATTTGAAATCTAGGATGTAAACAAATCATTTAACTTCTGAAGCTTTAGGCTACTTTCACCTCTAGTTCAATCAGTAAGCCAATTACTTTTTCCTTTTAAACTTATGTTTGATCCTATAAAAACAACTGATAGACGAAATGATGTGTGCTTTATTTCATTTTTGTATTATTGTTGTTTGTTCGTTTCATATCAAAATTTACCAAAATGTTAATCAAAAGACAGTTTATTTTTTTTTTCATTTAGTTTTTACGGATTAATCAAAACTCCCTTTTTTTGTGAAATTTGTTGGTTTTATATGAAAAACTGATACTTATACATTACTCTAGTTTATACATCTTATGTAGATCCAATCCGATTTAATCCAGAATTATCAGTATCATGTCACAGTCACATATCGTGGTTAATTATATCAGTAGGTGTAAACTCCAATATTTCTGGAAACATTCTAGTGGAAAGTAAGTCCAATATATTCCACAACAACAACTTATTTATTAACTTGTGGTTGAAACTCATGAGGAACGAATCAACTTGAACTTGTAGGTTATCTTGATTTTTAAACAGTAGCTTGGAAAACATTGGATTCATTTGTATGACTTTGATCAATTTAGCTTTATTGACATCCTTAACCTCATTCAATTGTTCAACTGTTGTAGGAATGTATCGTGGGGCAGTATTGAATTCGTCATCCGTTGGAAACATTATATTTCTTAGTATTTTGATAATGCTCGATACCGTTGAGTCTGTAAGTATAACGTTGTATATTAAATTGTTCAGGAAGTTACTCACCAAATGGTTAAACCTTGCAGATCTTGAAAGCAATCCTCCTAATAAACCAATTTGTAAAAACAATAAAGGAAAATTCGAATTGAACCGAAACATGCTGCACATGAATGGCAACACGGCGTAAGAAAGCATCGAACTGTCTGGACTTTGCCTGTTAGATGTGAAAACGGAGGTAGTATAAGCAATCAAATGACCAACTGTTCGACTTATTCCAAGAAATGTATTGTGTATTGTCTTTTTCTTCAAACCACCAGATTCATGTTGCCGTTGAAGTTGTTGTTTTTGTGCGTCGTTTTTTCTTAGAATCGAATCACAGATAGATCCAATCAGGTTCCAAAGCATAAAATTATCACTTAAATTTGAAATCACATTTTTAATTATCATATCATTGAAAATCGCAACCAGAAAATGCCGGCTTAGTTTAGAATCAAGTTCTTCAAATGGAATAAGTAACGAAACGATCGATTTAACTAACATCACTGAATATTGTTTCTCTAATTCAGGATCTTCAAAATCAATTGCAAAGTGTTTATTCAAAACGATATAGTTTTTGATGAACTCAATATCTTCATTATCACCTTCTTCAGTGTTAAATTTCGACCCCATTTGCTTTCTAGTCATTCTAATAGTATCCAAATGTTTCCCCAGTATGACGAATAAATCATCAAACAAAATCTCACCCCAATTTAACTTCGTACATCTTTCTTGTAAGTTTCTAGTCATATGAGCGGTGATACCAACAATTTCATTCAAAAATTCATCATCCTCGTCTGTTAATAATCTTTTGTACCAGCTGAGAACAAATTGTCTCAAAAATAATCCGATGAGAGCATATAGTTCAAGGTCAACTTTAGTGGATGATGTGAATGCAGGTAGATAAGATTGAACAGCAAGTTCTTTATTGCCTGCTAGATCAGAAGATGCAAATATGGATTGAATCAACTTCTTTAAGTACTCTTCCGAATCCTTAGGAGGTTCGTTATCCCTCTTGGCTGTGATTGTATCAACATTTTTCAGTGAACTGTTCACTTTCCGTGCTTGTGGTTGTCTTGCATTTGGAAGAGATCTAGTATGAGAAGTAAACCCTTTTTGAAGCCTTTTCTTGGGTATAGCTGATGAACTCATTGCTCTCTATTGACCCCCCTTGTATATGTGCTCCAATGTGTATCGTCGTGTGTTATATATTAAATAATGATGAGATAATAGTAGATATATTTAATCACGGCTTATCCTTTTTAGCACTATCTTGTTTACAAAACAAAAGGAAACTTATACCGCACACGCAATTCCAAAAAAGCGGTACACAAAGTGAACTTTCTGAGTAAACATTACATGCTTTCAGACGAGTTATGCTGGCATAGGTTACATGTTATATGGGTATATAGAATAGTATCATACAGACTATTACAATGGATACATTAACAGGTAGATACCTTGAAAAATACGAAGAAAAAAAACTAGACTCCCAACTAGGGTTAACTAAGAGAAATGATCAAAGTGACGATGAATACGACTCTGATTCAGTGTTACAAGAGCTTGAAGATGTACTCGAGTCCGATGACAATTTCCTAAACAAATACAGAGAAAGTAGGCTTACTGAACTATCCAACGAAATTAGCAGATCCAAGAGAGCAATTGAAAACATGGATTCCGGTGATATGCCATATAGAGAGATAACAAACGAAGGTGAATTGATTAAATTGACTTCACAATCAGAGAAAGTTGTGATATTGTTCTTTGATCCTCGTTTCAAGCTGTGTCAGATACTTGACCAATCGATTGAAAAAATGGCTTATAAGAATGTCCATACAAAGTTTTACAAGATTGAAGCTACTAATGCACCTTTCTTAGCTGTTAAACTAGGTATCAAGGTGTTACCATGTACTGTTATGTATAGGAATGGGCTTGAAATTAGTAGGATTATTGGATTACAAGGCCTGATTAACGGTGAAAATGTCAACAGTTTCAAAATTGAAAACTTGGAAAGTTTGTTGTTGATGAATGGTATGCTAGAAAAGAAGGCATTTGATTTGAAAAAGATTACAAACAAAAGAACCGTTGATGAAGGCGATGATTATAAAAGTGATCTAGATTTATAAAAAAAAAAATTTTACATTTTGATTGATTTTCATATAATAGAATATACCCCCACCTACCCTCTAATGACGAAATCAAGATATCATACCTCATTGATTTATAAAAATCTTTATATACATTAAAAGAAGACTACGAGTAAATATAGGGGAACATACAAACAGGTCATTAGTCTAGGCCCTTTAATCTACGTGCTCTAGCTTGTTTTCTTAAAGCTCTCATATCAGGAGGTTGTTCAATTCCAAGCTCCGATCTTAAAAAATCAATATCCATCTCCATTATATTTTCCCAGTAAACGTTAATTAAAGGTTTGCATGTGAAACTGTTTTTAATGGCCCAAGGGTAGTAAACATTCAACAATCTTGTTCTCTGATCTGATTTGATTGGAATAGGAGCAAATAGAGCACCCATGCCGGCAAATGGAATCTTTAAATTTAAAAATTCAAACAACTTCAATGCAATTTCACCTTCTCGAACGATAGGCAATCCAGTAATAGTATGATAAAAGTCATGGCATTGTCTATATCTTTGGAAAACAAAAGCTAATTCTTCATCATCAATAAATCTAACAGGTTCTCTGGTATCAGGAGAAACACCTTCCTTTTCCAACCATGCAACGTATGATCTACCCAATGTATTTTCAGGCAAAGCTTTCAAATGGTCTAAATCCAAAGATTCGGATGTCATATTTGGTCTCTCTCTTAGTATCTTTCTTCCAGTTGGATCATTCAACATTTGTGTTCTCAATTCTTTCAAAAATGGATCTAGTGCCGTTGATTCACCCAATGCCACAATAAATTCGTTTCTTTCAGGGTGTAAGTACGCACCTAGTGCTGAACCTGCAAACAAAACTGCCTTTTCAATAGGATGTAAAGGAACATGGTTGGGATAGTTTGGTTCTGGTCTTTTAAACAATGGCTTGCTACGTTTCAATTCTTCAAGTTCTAGTTCGTTTTGTGTCTTGTTTTGATGTAACTCACCTCTTTCCATTTGATTGGCAAGAGATATGCTGTTTCCCAAGAAATGTGAGCTGATTGTAGCTCCTGTAGATAACGCTTGAATCAAAAAACATCTTGTTTGTTGGATTGACACCCTAGACTGGGTAGTTTTTTTCAATGATGAAGAAAATGGGAGCATTATGCGGGTTTATCAAGTTGATGTTGCACTTTCAAGTGGGTATTAAGGGACCTCTAAAGGTATACATAGATTTTACATAAACTTGATAAAGGTCACCACCACCGACTAGTATAAAAGCTCGTGCCATTTTTATTTAGCGCCAAAGACGAAATTCAAAGAACCCCTGGTGCGGCGAACTCGGACTCAGCTCTTTCAAACTAAGGATCAAATCTGGGGAAGTACATCATCAGTATACACAAATGCTTGTTACAGAATTGTGACAAGATAGTAATAATGACATATGAAACGATACATCGATATAAACAGCAAAGCAGGTAAATATAAGTGTGAAATAGAGTTATGAATAGGGTCTATAGTATATAAAAGAAACAAAGGGAATGCATAAATGAATAAAAAGACAACGAATAAGAAAGAAACGGAAATATATAAAATATCTATAAATATATAATATGTACATGACAAAATATCAAAGTATAAATGAATAGTTGTAAGTGATGGTTGTATCATTTAATCTAAAAGCGGCGGAATAGGTTCTCAAACTGAACAAAAATATCATGGAAGGTCAGAAATGGTGATGGTGACGAGAATATAAGAATAAAATCATAAATCTCAATGGATGGATCAACCGTTTCTATGAAAAATACCTTCTTTAACTTTTCTTGTAACTTCCCATAAAACACCTCTCTTTCCAGTGACTTCCTTGATGATTTTTTCATCTAATTCTTGAATGACTTCAGTAGTAATTTCATCCAATTCGTTAATGACTTCAGTTGTGATTTCATTAACTTCTTTGATGACTTCAGTGGTTATTTCATTAACTTCCTTCAAAACCTCGGAAGTCTTTTCGTTTACTTCAACAATCAAAGTACTTGTTTTGGTGGCTAACCCGTTCCATTGTTCATCCAGATGCTTTAGAACAGTGTCAAAGCCAAGTTTACCCTTGACTGCATTTTGTCCAAATCTTTCAACGGACCAACTCTCTATCTTGTCACAGATTCTTCTGAATGAAGCATATGCTGTAATCTCAGCTGTTTGTTGAAACTTGGTCTTCTCTGGGTTTGAAGGATCAGGTGTATACACCACCGTTTCGTATACTTTCAGAATGTTGGACATTGTCATATTACATGATCTCATGGTCAAAGTTTTGGTAGTTCTATCAATGGTTGATATTTCACGAACGTAGGATTTAGTTTCACCACCAACTATGCATGATAGCCAACGGGGAATTGGTTGTTTGCAAGTGATTAATCTTTCTGTTGCTAAAATTTGTGATTCTGGGTCAAATTCTCTTCTTAAAACATCAACTGCAACAACATGTGTGCTAACTTCATTTGGATATTTTTGCCAGTTGGCTGCACTGACATGATCCCATGGATAGTCATAGATCTGAGTAGATGTAAAGATCTTCATTGTATGGAATAGTATAGTTTGTTGTTGGAAGTGTATGCTAAGTCAAATAAGAACAGTTTAAATGTTGGAACAAAAACAAAATGACTACACAGATGGTTTCCAATGGAACAAAAACAAAAACAGAAAGACAAAGCCAAGATGGATATGGAGAAACTAGGAAGTCGATACAATACACTTAACTCCTTCCGGAATAAATGGAATCTAGTTAAGTTTTCTATAGAATGAATTAACGTAAAATTTTTTGAAGCGGGAACTAATTTTTCCGCTTATGTAATAATTCTACTATCTTATATGTGGCTCACGATGGTTGACATAAGCTTTTACTCTCACTTAACACCGCAAAAAAAAAACGCCCTTTTCTCTTTTTAGTCACAGAAGGCATTGGTCAGTAGAGTATAAACAGCGTATCTATATACAGATATACATACATTATATTCTATATATTAATTTTGGATCACGTAAAGTATAAAACGTTTTATTTTTATTGTAACAAAATGGAAAATCAGAGAACAGTCCTTATAGTCCTCCGATTTGAATGGTTTGAAATCTCTTATCTCCATTTCTATACCTGCCAAGAACAGGTAATGTAGATAAACCCCTTGGTCTAAACCATTGCCTCTTTAAATTAGACCCCCAATTCCCTGAATTGAAAGGATCTAAACAAACATCTTGTAAGATATTGTTTCCTTCGTTTCTATTAGCATTCAAGTATTCTCTTGTAGTTATACCAGTAAAACCTAAGCAAATATGGTAAATCAAGATCAAGAAAGGATATAAAACTCCAATTGATGCATATATCCCTAAAAATAAAGTCATTGGTGTGTCAGAAACTTTATTCAAAGAAAGACGATGAAAAGACATCCCTATTAACATCGAACAAGTAGCACTACAAAAAAATAGGAAAGCAATGAAGTTCCAGTAAGTTCTTTGACCAACACAGTTTGAGATCCATTTACAATGATGATCCAAATTATTTATACAAGCATTGCATCTTGAACAGTGAGATGATCTAATGGGTCTCCAGATGAAACAGGCAGTGCAATACTTCAAGTAGACTGGATTGTTAGCTGGATCGTATGGACCAGGTAATCTTATTTGTGTGTAGTATTCTTCAGGCAACCCATCTGTTTCAATGTTGTCCACCAAGTGGATACTTCTTGGTAAAACGCCAGGATCTAGGAATGTTGCCATTAGGAAGTTATGCATTTCTTGTAGCCAGGAATAAACAAAAACAACCACTATTGCTGGCGAGATGTTGTGCCAACACCATTTTGCTGAAAAAATCAAGTAGATCACAAATGGTACTATCTGTCCAGCTAATGAAAATACAAAAAACGGGACTTTGAATTTTGAGTTTGGATTTACTTTCAACAATCGGAGTCTTCCTCCAAATAGGTAGTAGTATCGGGATTCTTTAAACGCTTGATAATTGTACTTTATGCTTTCACCTGAATCTTTGGTGTAAGTTTCCGGGTCAGTTATTATCCAATTGGCTATATTTGAAACTCCAAACAGTGATCGGCTCTTTGATATAGGATGGATATCTTTGTTTGTGCCTGCTGAACTTGCAGGTTGACTGGGTGTATCTGATACGAGTCCAGGTGACGCCTTCCTTTGTTGTTGTTCCCTAACATTCGCCATTTTTTTTCATTCTCTTTATTATTTCTCTTCAATAATATACATATAATGGCGAGTCTTAGTTATGGTGATTTTGTCGTAGTTTTCAATGTGATAAAGAAAAATTCTTTTGGAAACTCGGAGGTAAACTGTTAAACACTCGGCGAGATTTGTATCCGTATAAAAAAATAAAATATCTCTTTTTAGTTTTGTTTGTTTGTTTGGGACAGCTCGATCTATTAAGTTTGTAGCGCGGCGCGATATAGATGGTTGAAATGATGGGGGGGGGGGCGACAGAGACAGTATGAGGCAATATCATTTGATTGATACAATACGATGTGAAGCTTACATGTTTATATGATATGTGGTACGGAGTAGTTAGCAATTCACCCTTGATCAAACAAAATGTATTCTTTGAGGATAGAGATAATAGATGTACGTGTGAACGAATTTAACGGTTGAACACTGGTCAAGGAAAGTAAGGCCCAGTAGTGAATATTAACAAAGCGTGGTATGATGATTGAGTATCTGTCAACACAACATGAATAGAACATCCCCCATCTATCTTCTCACGTCTGGTGGACCCACTCTTTTCCCTTCGCGTGTAATTTCGCAGGGGAAATGTTCGTCTTGCTCTTTTTTCGCGATAATCGTCCTTTCTTCCTTCTGCCCAAGTAATGCCTATCAATCAAGGTTTTGTTTCAGATAAAAATATCAACAGCGTAGCAGGCAACGCGCCTAAGCAATTAAGTCCCATATTCTCTTGTCTGTGTCTGTGTGTCTGTGTCCAACCTTTGTCGTATCACCTTGGCTTGCTCATGTTTTTTTCCGGTTACCTATCCGAATAACTACATATAATGTTACTAATCAAGCCTACATTTAATTATATCCTAAAAATCTAGCGATTTTACTACTTTCTTCCCGGTGATTAAAATTCAGAAGGTAGCATGTAGATCCAAATCCAGGGAGTACAACGGAGAGCAGGAGTTCGTTGCAATTAGCGCACCCCGTGATTTGCCAGTCAACTCACAATAACAAACAGCTCATTCCGTGAGGATTTTTGGAAGTTGCAGCACGGGGTATATTTGAATAACACAAGAAAACTAGGAAAGCAGGTCCCCGCCCATGCTTTATTAGCCAATTCGAGACCATGTGCGAGGGGTCGCCCAATAAGCAGCCCAATCAGTACAGTACGCTAGTTCGTGAGAACAAAAAAAAACCCCAAAAGCCCAGAGGTAGTAAACGGGGACCCGGGTACAAGCGAGGATTTGCCAGTCTCTCTGTGTGCTTTGGAAGATAAATCGTATAGGGTAATGCGCTCGCGCGGTTGTATTTGCTCGGTGCAGTAGTCCGTACGCGTTGATCACCGAGTTTGGCTGAAGGTGAAAGTGAGGATGAAACTCAGCAAAATTCTGGTTCTTCTCGCGAACAAAATTTTACGTGGTAAACCAGTACCCCCTTGTCCCCCAGCCTTCTTCCCCTAGACCATTTTCCTCCCAATGGTTGCACGTTTTATGTATGTTTTCTTCTTGTTTACCGTGTATTTTGTCACGTCTAGACCATAACAATACCCTTTTATCATTAATCCAACTATCATCAACACACTAATCTAATCATGTCTGACGAAGTTAGAGCCACCAAGGATGCTGTAAGTTATCTCATTTAGTTTATTGTTTTATAATCATCCAGTTCAATCCATTTGTTGTTGTTTTAATGGTTTGTTTATCATTTTCAAGAATAAGGAGCAAAACAAAAAAAACAAAACAAGGACGATTCGTGTCGTTCACTATAACAACAGTCCAGCACTTGACACTTTACACTAAAAGTAATTTGTATACCCATACACAAGTGAATGAATGAATAACAACCGTACATGTCAATACTGTTGATGAATCTTTATTATAGCATACTAACATCCCCACTTTAGTTAATTGCATCATTATTCGAATTATCAAAAGCTGCCAGTGATGCTTCCAAAGCTGCTGTCGACTTTTTCAACGTTGTTGAACAAAAACCAGAAGACAAGCAAATGTTTGACATGATTGCTCCAATGCTAAGTGACCAAGTCTTGGATGTCAAGAAGGATGACAAGAAGAAGGCCAAGAAGTTCAAGGATCCAAATGCTCCAAGAAAACCATTAACTTCATTCTTCTTATACTCCAACGCTATGAGAGATGTTATCGTTAAGGAAAGAGCTTTGACTGGTGAAACCGTTTTATCCCAACCTGAAATTGCTCAAGAAACTTCAAGAAGATGGAAGGATTTGAGTGATTTCGAAAAATTAAAGTGGAAGGAATTGTACGAAGAACAAAAAGTCATGTACGAAGAAGAAAACAAAAAGTACTTGTTAGCTAAGGAAACTGGTCAACCATACACTCCACCAAAAAAGCCAGATGTTGCGCCAACTCCAACTTCAGCTAAGAAGAGTGATCATGAACCAAAGAAGAAGGACAAGAAGAAGAAGAAGAAGGACAGAGTCCCTGAATAAATTCATTACCAAATGTTTTGAAGATCTGACTTGTTAAGTTTGCTTTCATATTTGAGGATTGGTTCATTCAAGGCTATTTGATTTGCTTCCATTCTTTCTGATCTTTTTCAGTTCTGATATCCTGAGCAAGTTTTCAATCGAACCTGTTTGTATACTTTTTTTTTGTATTATAAGTCGTCTGTTTTTTTCTGTTTTTCCTAACTGCTTCCATTTTCTTATACGTTACAGGATTGACTTTTTTTTTTCTATTGTTATTATTATTCTTACTATTATTTTTTATCTTATCTGTTTTGGGGATTTACCTTGTGTCAGGAAATTGTGTATTTTTATGTATGACGTATTATAATGTACTTCTCTTCTATTCCATTTTAACATCACTATTCAAAAACCCTGACATTGTGGTTGTTAGATCCTGAAGAATCACAATCAGTGTAAACATCCATCTCATGTGAAAAAAAACGTATACGATTTTCTAACTATTGTTCGACTCCACATGCTTCCAATCTCAGCCAGTATTTTTGTTCAGCAGATATTTCATGCCTGAAATTAGAAATATCAAGTTTACTTAGAACATATGATATCATGCTCACTACTATTCGAGTCTAGAGTATACCCAGCAATACTAACGATACGGAGTGTACAGAATTACCCCCTCTCAATTAAGCGCCCTATCTGAAATTGTATCCTATTTGCCTACATTACTTCAATCAACGTCATAAGCAACTGGTACAAAAATTTACCTAGCTGCACTATCTTAAGATAATCGTGTGCTATAAAAGTGATTTTCAAGACCTCACTTTAGATGAATTTAATAGTACAAATAAATGATTGTATACAACGCGTCAACAATTGTGGTTTAACACATATCTGGGGAAAAATAAGGTAAACAAACCAAACCAAACCAAAACAAAAAAAACGCCATTTGTATCTTTTTTGTTTGAAATTGTTTGGATGGACGGGTTGAATAAACAGGTGGTTGGCTGGCTGGCTGGCTGGTTGGATCCGAGAGCGCGCAGGGTCAAGGAACTTGGAGAACGCGCTCCCTGGTGGTTTTCCTTACCCGTTAGGTCGACGAGCTAACAGAAACAAATGATTTCAGGAGCTGGAGGATAGGATGTACTGTGGATTGAGGACCGCGCGGGCGCGTGCGAAACCAGGGGAGTTTTAATCCGGTGAATGATTTGATCTCACTAAAAGCTTGGATCGCGGAGCGGTCGGAGATCTGAAAAAAAAAAAAAAAAGCTATAACGGCTGGCGAAATCCTTGACGGGGATCTGAGCGGTATTTATAAGGATAGAAAGCGACAAAAAAGGTGTTAGTTCGAGACTTTAGATATAAAGCTACTGCTTGGAGCTGTTTCTGGATGGGAGAGGGGGAGCGGGTTGAAAGTAGGTTTGGAGGATAAATGTAATTTAAACACCTACTCAAATATGGTTTTTATGGCACACAATAAATCAGTAATTAATATAGATTATCGAAGCAGAGTTAAGAAATTCAAAGGAAATATAAATATAACAATAATAGTAAAAATGGTAACAGTAAAACAAAAAATTATCCATCAACAGAAAGGGAAAAAAAAAATTGTTTGAAAATGACAAGATATTATAAAACCAGAAGATACAAAAAAACAAAGGAGAAAAGAGAAAAGTAAAACAATTAGAAGCAAGTGGGAGCACTTGTTTTAGTATATAAAGATGAAGAAGCAGAATTAGAAAAAAGTTAAAAATATGAGTTATAAAAGTGTACATTAGATAAAGCTAAAGGTGGGGATGAATGTGTGATATAGTACATGCCAAAATGAAAGCAGAAACGAAACAAAACAAAACAAAAAAATTGCAAAAGAACAATAACCTTACATTTGCTCTTGTTTAACTTTCACTTCAACAGGAACAATAGAAGGTTGAGCAACAGTATCGGAGTCTACAAATTCAGAAGGTGGAGTGGAACCTGAAGAAATAGTTGAGGTAAAAGTTATTGAAGGTTCTTGTTTAACAGCACCATTTTCTGTAACGATGGCCGCTATTCCTGCTTGGCTGGGTTGTTGATCTTGTTCTTCTTGTTCTTCAGTAACATATTCTGCTGGCTCTCGTTCTTCTTCTTCTTCTGATTCCAGTTCTTCTGCAATAGATGAGCTTTGATCATCTTCAGCTTCAATAACCTTCGCTTCAGTATCTTCCATGATGCTACCGTTATTAGTAACTTCATGCTGATTTGGAGAAGTAGAACCAGAACCATTTTCTTCCAAATTGTCTTGAGTTTCTGTGTCTTCGCCTTCATCCATATCTTCATCTTCATCGTCATCTTCTTCTTCAACCACGATTTCATCGTCATCTTCTTCTTCAACCACGATTTCATCTTCAGTTTCATTATCAAGTTGTTGATCGCTAGTATTGGCTGATTTCAAAACATGTTCCTGTAATTCGCTTGCGAGCACAGCTTGAGATGCTTTCAATTGTTGTAATCTTCTGAATTTCTTACGTTCGCTTAATTTAACTTTATTCTCAACAAATACACCTGTTTTTGGATCAGTATGAACGTTTTTCAAATGGAAGTAAACACCGTGGTATGAAGTAAATGGAGTTTTACAGAACTTACAACGGTAATCCTTTTCATTCAGCTTCACGTACATATCAGCCATACGAATGTTGATTGGACCGGTGCTACCGATCTTACGTGGTTGGTATGTACCTTCTTCGTTGATGTTATTGCTGTTTTGGTGGTTTTTACTATTTGTGACGTGTAATAAATCGTTTTCGGATTTAGGATGAGTGACAGAATTGAATTCATCAGGGTGAACGTTTCTCTTGTGTTGGTATAATGCAGGATAACTTGAGTATAAGGAACCGATTGGAGTGCATGTGTTACACTTAAATAATCCATCTTTAGTCAATGAGTACTTCAAGAACTTTCTCATTGTTTTATCATCTATTTGTTTGACTGTTGATTTGATTGGAGTATTCTCTTTTTCAGTTTCAAGTTGTCTCTTTGTTGAGTTTCTCGAAGATCTTGAAGTAGGAGCAGATGTTATATTGGTTTCACTGGCAGCAGACACTTCAGGACTTATACTTGAGTCAGCAGTACGAGTTCTGTTTCTTCTAGAAGATAGCCTTGATGCTGGTTTACTGGTTGGTGGTGGACTTGGTTCTGGTTTGTGAACAACATTTGGTTTAAGTGATTTGAGATAACCTTTTTTGTTATTTTGACGAGCATGAATCAAATTTTCCTTTGGAATTTTAAATCTACTGGCTAATTGTTTTAATGTAATTTCAGGCCATGGTTTGGCAACCATTTGTCTCTTTGATGGTCTTTCAACGATTTCTGATTCTGATAAAGCAGGGGTAGAGTACATTGGAGTAAACCCAGCGGGAGTTGATTCATCAGACTCGTATTTTGTGATTTTAGTGATTTTTGTTGGTTGTTCATCTAGTGGTAAAGGATCTGAAGTCAAATCATCAGTGTCTAAGACCTTGTTCAAGTTTTCATATTCGCCAATTTTTTTATATAATTGTTGAACATCATTTTGTAAAGAAAAGACAGCTAATAATAGTTTGGAGATAACTTCGTCTTTATCTAAAGAGGAAACAAAATCTAAATTGTTGAATTTATTAGCATCATTGATTTTAAACGATTTCAAAAATTTTGCTGGTGATATAGAGCTGTTAGACATTGCTGAGTTTGAATCTTCTTATGAAAAGTTAGTTCTGCCTGGTGTTTTTTTTTTTTTTTGCTTGTTCTATGATTTTTTAATGGACCGTGTATTTTATCTTTCTTTGTTGTTTATATTTCTGTTTATATTGAAATAAATTCAATTTAAATTATTAATCTTACTGATTATAAAAATGTATTTATACTATGTTGTTTTTTCCAGTATAAGTAGAAGTGATAATCAAGAATGGGGTTTTAATTTAAAAAGAAAGAGGAATCTTATTAATTGATCATAACTTTTTTTTAAAAAAAAAACTCGTAAGAAATTGCGAAAGTGTATCACTCAGGAAACGTCGTTGGAGAAATCGATTTCGGATAGGCTGCACCTCCATATAAAATTTGCGTACTTTGTTTAAAAAAAACTTGTTCTGGTGGTTTAAGGGGTTATAAGAAGGTTCTGGTGCCTGATAACATAGATAGAGATAGTTGGTGGCAACAGTAACATGTTGTGTTTCTGTTTGTAGTTGTGTTACATCATGAGTCTGACTATATAATTCCCGATCAAGTACTGTTAGTATAATAAATGGGGGAGGGATGAAATCATAGATAATAATTTCCCATGACTGAGGGATGGCAAGGATGGATTAAATGGGTTACTGTTTGTATATAGCAAGTATAGGCATGAATGAATGAATGAATTTTCTGTCCGAAGGAGTTGGGAAAACGTGTAGAAAAAATGATAAGAAAAAAAACTGTTACAAATTTGTAGTGTACCTTAATACTGGGTAAACTAGTTGGTGTTTTTGGTAGGTAGCTCTATCAGATACTACAAGAATGCCACATAACAATAAAGTGCATATTGTGATATATTTTGTGATCACAGATTGTTACTGATGTTGCAATGTCTTCAAGATGGTTTTACAGCGAATCCTTCCCGCTATTGGCCAGTTGAAAACCTGCGAAGAGATGCGTGCGTCCTTCTTTATAATAAAGTGGAAGTGGAACTCTAACTTGTAACGAGGAATTATTACCCCAGAGAGTGGTGGATAAGTAATGAAGGGGTCAACTTTAACCATGAATATATATGCACTGTATATAAAACACTTTACCACCAATACGAATTAATGAACTATATCGGGAAAAAGTATTTATTTTCTGTTGGTGTTCTTGTGTTCAATCTCTACATGTTATATCTATCTAGGCTGAATTTTGTTCCTGGGACAACTCCCACGCACTCAAAATGGGAGGAAGCGCTCCTTATTCTTTTACCACGCCGATGTCAAACATCCACCCTGTTCTCTTGTCCAGTAAATGTTCAACGTCCCGTTTCACTTGTGCCCAGCACTATCTTTTAACAAATTCAAAAACAACTTCATCTACTTCTAGTAGTACAGTTGGTGTTTCCAACAAATTCTCATGTATATAGGTATTTGCAATGTGTACCAATACGTTAGCCCTAAAACTACAAGTCTGTCCCAATACACAGGCATCGTTATAAACAGTACACCCCCCCCCCCTCTCAAATGTTTACCACACCACTTCTCCTCCTCTTGAGCTCGGTAAATTTTAAAAAGGGGGCAAATTGCTCCTATCTCTGGGGATCTTGGCATATCTCACGTGCACACTATTGCGTACCAGTTGTGCTATCCTAATTGTAGCATACTCATTCAAATTGCACAGCCCAATTATTTGTTGCTTATGGCATAGGTTTGTCAACCTGCTTTTTCTGCTTCTGAAAAATTTACACCATCATTTTTCCGTGTTATGTTCGATCAATATGGAGATTTGAAGAATTCGTTTGAGCTGTATAAAGTCACTTGGGTGTTTTCGTTTTGATTGATTTCATTCATTCATTTTGACACACTAGAGATTTTAACAGTCAACTAATTTTTTTGTTTAGTCTTGAAGAAGTTGTTTGCTTCAGGAAATTATAAGTCCCATTTTTTCAAGTATCTTAACAAGTACATATACAAAGGAAGAAACAAAGAAAAAATGTTTTCAAGATCAATTATTAATAACACCAGAAGATTGGCCTGTTTAAGTCAGCCAATCGCCTCAATATCAAGAAGACAATTTACGAAATCGTCATCTTGTTTAAATGGTAAATTAGATGACAAACTGAAACAAATTGATGAAAAATTACAAAAAGTTAAAGACGAAGCTCAGTACAGCTTGGACGACGATACTTTGATCTTGAGACCAGATTTATGGAAAGGTTTACCAGATGAAACAATCATGAAATTGTACAAGAAAAGAGTTAACATGCTAGGAAAAGACTACCAAAGATCGGATGCTGAATTAGAAGCTTTATTATCCACAACTAAAGATCCTGTTGAAGCACAATATGTGAATACCATTTACGGTGATACCGAAGCTGACCAATTTGGTGCTGATAATGAAACCAACTGGGAAGAATTTATGACTGAAGGTGAGTTCATGGAAGATGTTGATGAAGCTCAAGAATACGATGAATATCCAACCGCTGCCCAAGATATCGTCAGAGATTTCAGAGATCAAATGAAGTTTAATAGAATTGCTGCCTATGAACTACCATTCTTAACTAAATTCAGACAAGAATACGTTCCTCCCTCAGTTTCTGCTAAGCCAGTCACTTACAGATATACCACCTACCTTGGTGAAAAGAACCCTGCTGAACGTAAAGTTGTCACTTCTTTGAAAGTTGCTGATTTATCCTTAAAACCAGCTGAATCACATAAATTCAAATTATTAGCTGGTGTTAGATACGACAGCACTACTGATTTTTTCAAGATGTCATCTGATAAATTCTTAGAACCAGCTCAAAATGCCTCTTACTTGTCTGATATTCTTGATGAATTAGTGCAAGAGTCCAAGAATGAACCAGATTACTTCAGCGATGTCCCGTTAGACACTAGACACACCGATGCCAAATTCTCGAAGATGGGTTCTAAATCGAAGAAACTTCATGAATTCCCAGAAAGTTGGAAGAAACCAATTTCTGAAGGTGATAGAAAGTTGAAATTAGCTGATGAATTTATGACACTTCCTCAATTCGATTTGATAAAGAAATAAAAATAGTAGTTTGTTAGTCATGCATTATATACAGCATAATATTAGTTCTTGTAAATATACAATATATACTGATGATTAGTCGGGCATTAGCATCTTGTAGGTACCGCTTTGTTAAGTTTTAAAGATCTTAAACTACAGCTTTGAATAAGTTTCAGCTTTCATCTGATATCGGCTTACCTAATTGTGTTGCACACTACTTCTGATTATGTAACCTGTTTTTAAAGGTCAGAAGCTCTTCTCGAGCCTAAAAATATATATACAGATAATACGATTATGTGTAAAAACAGGGCATCGACGTTCACCTAACAGACAGAATACCCTTATTAAGGTACCAAATAGCGCAGTTTTTATTACCACTGCTACCGAGAATACCCAGTTTTGTAAAATGCCACCAAGAGCGAGTGCAAATAGAAACAGAAACGGTAAAATACCACCCAAAAAGAAGAACAATAGCTTACAGCAACATGCGTTACAGCTAGAACTACAATCTAATAATCCATCAGATACATTACAAGCAATAATCAATGAAATAAGCCTCAGTTATGATTCCAGTTTAGGACTATTGCAAGGTGATACCATGTTTTCAACACCACCGGATTATAAGTTACTCGCAGTTAAAAAATTACTTGAAAAACTGATAGGTGAATTAGATTCGGGGATCAAAGCTGATACAAAATTAGTTTCAAACATTGAATCTGATTTGAAATCCATTGCAGCTGCTGATTTGGTTGATGCAAAGTCATCAGTGAAAGTGAAAACAGAAGAATCAGTTGGACTGGATGATAGTAGCAATAATAAAAAGAGAAGCGTGCCACTTGATGATAGTGATCTTGATACCGATACCAACAACAAAAAATCAAAGAATGATAGTAATTATGAAAATGAGGATGATAATGATGATGATGAGGATGAGGATGGGATTATTAGGATCCCTAAAAAGAAGAGGAGAAAGATTATTATTACAAGTAATGGTGAACGTAGAGAAATTACACCTGATACCAATGAAAAAGATAAGAAGTCGAATGGTAGTAGCGTTACTGACTTAAAGGTTAAGATTGAAAATCCTTATAAACGTATAGGATCAAAAGAAGGTGATGAAGAAGAAAATCTTGGTGATGATTATGGCAAAGATGGTGCCAGAAATGATCACGATAATAAGGATGACGATGAAGATGATGACGATGAAAAAATGAAGATTGGCAAGTACCATAATAGCGACGATGAGTACATTCCATCAGTCTATGCTAATATGAAAAACCAAGGCTTTCCAATTGAAGATTTTTTGAAACCTGCTGTTGAAGCATTGAAACTATACGATGACGAAAGGGCTAAAGAAACTTCGAGTACCACTCATGAATACTTGCAGAAAAAATATGCCGTTGAAGTGTATCCAACAACAGAATTAAAAGACATGTTACCTGGTGAGATCCCAACTGTTGATTTTTCAAACACAAAACCACCAGGAAATCAAATTGCATTTACATCATTTCAAGCTTATGTTGATCCATTTTACAGAAATTTCAATGATGAAGACTTAAAATTGTTGAGAACTAAATGCATACTCAGTACAAATTTACCAAAGGATTACGATGAGAAAAAGACACCATTCCAAATTCCAAAATTAGGTCCATTGTATTCAGACGTTTGGTATGAAGACGATTTGAAAAATGGAGTCGTTAAGGATCCTTCATCACCTCCTCATTTCACCGCGAAGAAACACATGGAGATTAATCTGAGAAATCTTGTTGAACCAAAAGGTTCATCTGATGATTTAACTAACGATTTGTTGGAAACTGATGAAATATCATGTGGTCCATTAACTTCTAGGTTACTTGCTGCATTAATAAAAGATCAACCTGAAGAGCCCTTAACCGACGGTGCGTCAAAATCTGCTGCTGGTTCAGATATTGATTTAGCTGGTGCGGATGAAGAATCTGAAAAGCCTGATACTAGTTTGTCTTCATCAGCTTTGGCAGATCAACAAGGCTGGAAGTCCTCGTTGGTGAAAACCGATTATAAATCGTTGGATGAAAGACTAAAGAGAGAGTTGAAATATATTGGTGTTTACATGAACGTTGAGCAAACTTTGAAAGATCCAAACTTCGAACAAGATTGGATGGAGAGTAAAGAAGATGATGAAATTTCAAATGAGCTTCGAAATTTACAACAAGAGTTGAAGAACGTTCAAATACGTAACAGTAAACGTAAGAAGAAGTTAATTCCTATTGTTGAAGAACAGATCGCATGGCAAGAATACATGTCTATCCTCGAAGATCTGGATAAGCAAGTTGAACAACATTATAGAAGAAGAATTAATGTTGCACCAAAGAAGTCTAGAAAGAGAGGTCCTGGTGCGCATCATCACAATAATAACAAATCGGGCGAAAAAGATGACAGCCAACAGTTGGTGTCAACTTCTTCTTTCAAGAGTTTATTAGAAAAGAGATCTAAATGGATCACAAAGATTGGACCATTGTTTAAAACTCAGTTGGAAATGAGAAGAATTCCTAAAGATTCCATTTTTAAGGATATGAATCTTCACGACAATGCTATTGAAAACGATGAAGATCAAGATGACGCTGATGATGGGGATGATGTAGATGTTTTAGGTAACAACTCTGCTGAAAATGGGGGTTCTGTCCAAAGCGAAACCTTGGGAGAAATTCCATAGTCTCTCTTCCTGTTTTTTTGTTAGTGATCTGTAAATACCTCTACCTGTTTTATATATTCTGTGTAAATTAAAGAGATGAAAAATATTAAGGTTAGTTCAAACAGTAGTTTGTTCCAATTTTATTGAAGACAAAGATACAAAGCACCTTTTCTGTCTTTTACGTAAGCGCTCCAAGACGGTTTTTTTACAGTTAATGGATCGAACACTCATCAAGCTTATCAAGAGTTGGTATAAGATAGTACTCTCCATATCTTGAAACAATTTCATGAATTATATAGCTTTAAAACGTCAATTGAAATATACTTTAAAGTTTCTCATTTATTGAAAAGTTTTCTCAGTTTCTTGAAAGTTACTACACACAAATATATATATAAGTTATCAGTATGACAAGCAGTACGATATCGCCTACGATTTTCCAAGATTTAAATTTCAATTCCTACAACCAGCTAAGAAACAGCAGTGATCTTGTCGATAATAGATGTGATGATATTGATACAGTCAGATTGAAAAATTTATTAGAGCTTTATTCCTTTGGTTGTATTTCTGACTATTACAGTACGTTCAAAACAAAAGAAGTTGAACTGTTTTTTTATGTTTTCTTTAACCTTTTAGGGCTTAGATGAAAAGGTATTTGTTTACTAACAATTTTTATTTGTTGACTATAGTGCATGTTGATATACTCGGCGAATTATCAAGTCTACAACTATTGAAGCTCAGGCAATTGACGTTGATGACCCTGGCTTCCCAAATGAGCGTAAGTTAAACAAATTTGCGAGTTCCTTATTGGTAAAACAAGATGTACTAACATGAACGACAATCTTCAAATTTACAGGTAATTCCATTTATGTTGCTGCTACAAGAGTTAAAATTAGATTCAACTGAATTATTATCCACGTTACTAAAACTAGCGAGCACATCTCAGCAATTGCTAACGTTTAAGATAGATCAACTATCAGAAACGATAACGATCAAATCGCTTAAATCCCGTGACATCTATATCCCTTCACAAGATTTACCACTTGAACTGATTTCAATTGATAATAGTTCCATAGATGATATTGTTCAATACTTAGTTAATTTCAGAGATCAAAAAATATCCAAGGTTATGAAAAAAATGGACCTATTCGATCAATTAGAAACAAGCAATAAAGTGACTAGAAATGCCCATCATGACGAAACAAGAAAAAGTTCAAGCTGTATTGAAAAATTGAATGTTGTTGAATCAAGTAATAGTGCTAGCGCTAACGAGAATTGTGTTGATGAAATGACAATCGAACCGACTGAAACGTTTGAACAAGCTCCCGTTGCAGGGTCAAATAGTGCTAGTTATGGGGTTGTTTCTTTGAGTATCAATGATTCTGGGAATACCGTTGCTGATTCTGGGAAAGAACAAGAAGAAGAGGAAGAATTCAATGGTGATGAAGTCTCACCGAAAAGTGCTTCTATCGGTACGAAAAGGAGGCTAGAGATGTGAGATATAGCAACCTGGCATTTTGCATCCTGTATATTATTTCTTTTAGTTTAAACTTTCTACAAATCGAACATATGAGAACTAAATTTCTTAAATCAATATTTATAAAATTGGAATATAAGATAGTTATAATAAATAGTATGGGAGGGAAAGAGTTGTGTAAGTTTTGTATTGAATCGAAACAATTAAAAGAAACAAACGGAAAAATAAATAACTTAATGTATATGAAATATAGGAAAAATGATGAAAGATGTGTGTGGTAGTGTTCTTTTCGCTTTGGACATGTTTGAAAAGAATTGTGTTTTTTCGGATCAAAATGATCAAAATTCAATATATTTATTTGGTAGCCCATAATCTCTTACAGAGACCAACTAAACCTTCTTTTTCAGTTGATTCAATGACATAGATACCGTAACCACCAATGGCTGTACCAATGGCTAGCAAGCCCATGGCAGTTTTATGCCAGATACCGTAAACTCTCAGCGGAATATAATCTGTGATACAACTTTGGATACCAGCGTAACAGTGGAATAATAATAAACTACCCATTAAACCATCAGCTAAAGGTAAAGTGGTACCGGTAACCAATGGAGTGATCATCAATGGAGCCATGAAGACGGTAATTATTCTTTCAGCAGTCCAGTGGACAGAGCCATGTAGTTTATGTGCTGGTGGTGGGAGGTAAGCTTCGTTAACGGTGTCAATGATGTTACCTGGAGGTTGTGGGATTAACTTGAAAATGGATCTTATTGCAATTGGTTTAGCAATTGAGGTTCTTAAAGCTGGTCTAGTGAAGGCACCTAAACCGAATCTAGTGGTGGAATATAACATTATTAATTATGTGTGGTATATAATTGTTTAATGGAAACAGCTGTACGCAGTACGGAATGATAATAGTTGAATCTAGTTGAGCAAGATAAATATGAAAGTGTATATTGGAAAAAAGAGACAAAGAGACAGGACAGGACAGAATCAGGTCAAATTCAAGGTGCAAAGGATAGGATGGTGGGGGTCGTGTGAGTGCAAAATGATTGGAAAATCTCGCGCTGTGATTGCACAGATTCTCATCGGACGAGTTTCGGATTCTTCGCGGGTTTTGTGACCTATATGTTTTAAATGCATGGGGTAGAACAGTGAGATTGTATACATTTTTCTTAATTACTGTGCACGCCTGTTCTACACCACTCTGAACGATAAATATATTCACTATACATACGTTTGTCTGTAAAACTGTAGATGACTATCTACGTTTACCACCAGTACATATACCCAATCCATTTATCCAACAATCAATCTACCCATCCAGCTTTCCATCTATCCTTCCATCCCTCATTTCTTCAATGGGCTGATCCCTCTGATGGTGTATGTCGGAAAACAGCGCATCCACTTCCGGGTATATGTGGCGAGTACTGTTTTTTCTTCCCCCAGCGTGGCTGCTTAATGGTGTAAAGGTGTAGAGTGAGAATAGGGAAACCAACTCATTCTCACCAGCCTCCAAACTGTGAGAATATGCTAAAATGTTCAAGTGCATAATGTCACGTGATTAACTCGACAACGTCGACGAATCCAATAATGAATCTGTGAAGAATTTTATCCTCTTATAAATCATATTTCCTGCTAATGTTTATGTTATTCGTATGTCTAATATATCCTATATAGATAACTAACTATCCTAACATACATATATATATATAATATCTTTACACATATATATATTATTAAATCCTTATTATTATCTTTACAATATTACATAATCTCTGCTTGCGTCATTTCCTTATTCCACTCGACGTTCACAAGTTCCCACAGATTTCCAATCTTTGAGACAAGCAAGATTACATTTTAATCATTACACAATTATTCCAA